>PVIU01005821.1:0-109335 GCA_004026605.1 Ondatra zibethicus
GGGTTCAGGGTCCTGTGGAACAAGGAAGCCTGCCTGGACCTTACCGGTGTGCTCCACCGATCTCAGTGCAGGAAGAGAGAGTGCTGGGGTACCAAAGCCCCACCGAGGAAAGGGCTCTCTTAAGGGAGGTGGGGTGGGGTGTGAGGGTGGGGGTAGAGGTGCAGTGTCCTGTAGAACAAAGAGGCCGGTAGTGGGGTGGGGTGGGTGGGTGATCTTGAGGGAGGGAGGGAGGGTTCAGGGTCCTGTGGAACAAAGAAGCCCATCTGGACCTTACTGGTGTGCGCCACCTATCTCAGCGCAGGAAGAGAGCTGGCTTATATTTCTTACTCTATTACTTTTACTGCAAGTTTGATATTTATTTTATTATCTTTACTCCTTTAATCTATAACTGTCTGTACTCTTTTATATTACATTTACTGTCTCTTTACTATTTTTCTTCTCTTTCCCAAGCCTACATACATTATTTTTAAACACACTGCGTCTCATCTAGAGGTCTTTTATGTCTGAATCTGTCCTATTGTGTATCTGAAATCCTTTTCTTTCCATGAGTGCATCTTAAAATATAAAACAGCTTAGCTAGGACTGAGGCTGCTTTGCCTTTTTGCTCCACCCATTCCAGCATATCAGAGGTTCATTCACTACCCCAGAGAACCATTCTCTCTGCCCCAGACCCAGGCAGGTGACAGCAAGTGTGTGTTGCTATTAAGGAATTTGTAGCACTCTGCTCACAAACCTCATTTAAATGCTCCATAGCTAGACCTCCCGAAAGAGTCAGAGTTTGTGCTAGTAACACAGCCCAGGAAGCCACCTTTTCAAAATTGCACAGGTTTTTTTTTTTGTTCTACCACTTAATCAGAAAGAACTCTTTTGTTTCCAGAATTCCTATTCAGGCTCTCTCAGGTTTTTTATGTTGGTGTAATTACCCACACTGGTGTGTCAATATGTACAATATGTAGGCAGAGACCGCTTGTTCATTCCTGGCTGCCCAGACTCGAAATAACCACACAGAAACTGTATTAATTAAATCACTCCTTGGCCAATCACTTAAGCATATTGCTAGCTGACTCTTATACCTTTGGTTATCCCATTTCTATTATTTTATATTTTTACTAGGAGGGTCATGGCCTACTGGCAAGGCTCCATGCTGGCTCTGACTCTGCCTGCTCTCTCTCTATGTATCTCTTCCAGCCTGGCTATGTTCTGTTAAGCCATTGGCTGAGAGTAGCTTCTTTATTCATTAACCAATAAAAGCAACACATATACAGAAGGACTTCCCACACCATATATGTATGGGAGTGTGTCTGTGTAGGGGTGTGTGCACACGGCACTGTTTTGCTTCTGTGTTTCACAGAAATGCCAGGTAGGGTTTTGTGTTTGGGTTTCGTATCTTTAGAATGAGACAGCCTAAGTGTCTTCCAGGCTGCTGTACCCAGTTAAATCCCTGTGTCAGATTGCTAGAGTAACCATTATCAAATACCTCAAACTGGGATGCTTATTCAGGTGCAACTTATTTTTCTCACATTTCTTGGTATAGAAAGTGTGAACACAAAAGTGTCAGTTGTGTTGCTCTACCAAGATCTATGCTGACCTCTATATGGCCCCCATCTGCTATCTTCACATGGGTGGCTCTCTGTGCCTCTGTCTCATGAATGCTAGGCATGTGCTCTGCCACTGACCTTTGTCTCTTACTAACCTCTTTCTATATCCTGTCTCCAATGCTGATCACTAGAGATTGAGACTTCCATGTAAGTTTCTAGAAGATGGGCTTTTTCTTCCATAAAACTCTTGTGATGCAAGACTATGTATGTCCTGTGGTCTCTTACATGTTGTTTTTTATAATTAAAAAGAGAGACAGGGCCAAATAAAATTAGCAACCCCAGATATATTTGGTCCAGAGGAAAGTGAAAACTGGACTAGTGACACAAGGCACAATTTAGATTTTAGCCCAATTCTCAGATGCTTGGTAGAACGGCAGCATTATTCATGTTAAGGGAAAAGAAACCCAGTTAGTATAACTTACCTAAGATAAGGGAAAGATATAACATGCTTCTCACTTTACACAATTACTTATTTATTCCTATAACTAAGCTCCTGTTATAGGTGCTATTCTGGGTTGCAGGGAAGTGAAAAGTAAGCCAAATATATAAACCTCCTGCCCATGTGGAGATTAAAATGAAAATACTGAGAGGACATCTAAAAATTTAAAAAGTAAGCTAAAATGTGGTATTTAAAATGCCAAAAGTTAGTGTGATAACACTAAAGCTTGGAACAGCAATAGATGATAGACAGCACCAGTGAATACTCTTAAGGTCTCCAATTGCCCTACCTTGGGTAAGCAAAGACTCTCTCACCTCTGACAGCTTGAGAGCTAAAATTAGATCATCAGAAGGAAAGAAAGATATGTAGGTCAACCTACGAGTAACTCAGAAAGTATACTGGCACGAAGACTAGGAAGAAAGTGGTCCTTCAGGAGAGATACTTGACCAAAGCCCTGTGGAAACTATGTGGGTTCGTAATGGATGCCACCTCTAGCTGAGAGTAGAGCAGATTGAAGGTAGGAGGCAGATGCCTGTCAGATGGGATCTAGAGAGATTTACAAGCTGGGAAAGCAAATTTAGAGAGATACTACTGGAGAGTGAAATTACAAAAGTCTTGGTTTTAGAGAGACACTGTACTTGGAACACAGTGGAGAATCACTGGGGTGTTTTAAGCAAATATTGTTATTATCTGAATTTTAATTTACATTTAACTGGATAATTATTGCAGCAAGCAATTATGGTAGTTAAAACCAGTGGACAGTCCAGAGCTGCTGGCACTTATGGCTGATAGGAAGACAGATGTGAGCAGAAAGTCTCTTTCATGCCTTATTAGTGGAAGTACTAGGCAGGGGCTACAGAAATCAGGGTAAAGACTGATACTACAAAGTTCACAGGCATATAACAAGTCATGAGGCATTGCATTTTGGAGAAGTTATACTATGTAGTCTGTGAACCACATCAGAGTATTAATGGGGAGTAAAATACTTTAGTCCTATTAAGAGGGAAAAAAACATGTTCACACAAAAAAAGCATAGACAAAAGTTTGTGTGTGTGTGTGTGTGTGTGTGTGTGTGTGTGTGTGTGTGTGTGAGAGAGAGAGAGAGAGAGAGAGAGAGAGAGAGAGAGAGAGAGATGATTCTTTCTTTGGGTGGTTACAAATGAGGTTGTTTACTATGGTGGAAAATGAAGAATAGAAGGACAGAGACTGAGAATGTGAGGAGAAAGACAATATGAAATTACACATTGATGTTGAAAAAGTAAACGGTTCAGTGAAATGCAATTGGAATATCAGGTAGGCTTAAAGCACTCTGCCAATATGAGATAGCATCACAAAATGTATCCAAAATTCCTCACATAGTGCAGGTATAGAATATCCAGAAAACAGGAATGAACCTGTTATTTGTATTACTGTATAAATAATAACGTTCAAAATTTCCACTTCCTCCCCTCCTCCCACTTTCTTCCTGCTCCCCCACTCCAGTCCTAAGAGAGGGCAGGGTACCCTGCCCTGTGGGAAGTCCAAGGCCCTCCCCCCTCCATCCAGGCTTAGGAAGGTATGCATCCAAATAGACTAGGATCCCAAAAGGCCAGTACATGAAGTAGACACAAATCCCAGTGACATTATCATTGGCTTCTCAGTCTGCCCCAATTGTTAGCCACATTTAGAGGGTCCAGTTTGATCCCATGCTCGTTCAGTCCCAGTCCAGCTGGAATTGGTGAGCTCCCATTAGATCAAGCACAGTGTCCCAGTGGGTGGATCAACCCCTCATGGTCCTGATTTCCTTGCTCATATTCTCCCTCCTTCTGCTCTTCAACTGGACCTTGGGAACTCAGTCTAGTGCTCCGATGTGGATCTCTGTCTCTATCTCCATCTGTCACCAGACAAAGGTTCTACGGTGATATTCAAGATAGTCATCAGTCTGACTATGGGACAAGGGCAGTTCAGGCACCATCTCCTCCACTGCCCAGGATCCTAGCTGGGGATATCCCCATGGATACCTGGGAACCCCTCTAGAGCCAAGCCTCTTACCAACCCCAAAATGGCTCCCTTAATTAAGATATCTTCTTCCCTGTCCCATATCCATCCTTCCTCCCTCTCAACCATCCCACTTTCCCAAACTCTCTCCTATCCCTCCCTTTTCCCTTCTCTCTCCCCTTTTCCATTTCTAACAAAGTAATTAATAAAATGGTTAAATCTAGACGAACACTAAGTTAGAAACTATAACACATTCTGACAACAGGGACACAGGATTTTAATTTATGTGGCTAATGTTGGAATATAGATGGGCCAAGAAAGAAGTGAGAACAAAATAGACAAGAGCTCACATGTCATAGGAAGATGATAGACTTAGAGTTTTCCATTGTTCAAATTTTCATGGATTCTTATTTCCAAGGTGGCAAAGAAATCATATCAAAGAGTCTACATTTGTCAACTTAGGTCTAGTTACACTAGAATCTGTCACTGTTAGGTACACGTAGCCCATGTTTGCTACTTTGCAGTAGGTGTAGAGAGAGTAGCTGCTCTCAAGACTGCTTGACCAGACAGGGTGAGGAGGTGAATCATTGGCCTTTTCTGAAAGCAAGCAGGACAAGACATTAATAATTGTAACTAGTTTCTAGTTTCACACTAGAACTACTGATACAAATATTTGTGACAGCATTGTATCTCTGGGTTGTAGTTTTCCCCATACCTCAACTGAAGACACAGTAGTCATGAATTTGTTCTGTATTTTCTGGGTGTGAAGAGGAATCCTTTCCCTCAATCTTGTGTCCCTTCTACATAATCTGCCTATTACATATTAAAGTTTACCTCAGATTTTACCTTGAAATTTCATTCCAAGGTTTTTTTCTAGTCACATGATATTCTTAGTCCTTTGTCATAACAAATACTGGTTCCATGTCTATACATCCTAATCATGGTAAGTTTAGTGTTGTACTTTAGCCTTGTTTCTTTCTGTCTTTATGCTTTTGTTAATGTAGAGTTTGGAGAGGACACTAATCTTCTCTGAATCCTCTACACATCACTGGATAGTAATAAATACTAGCTACAGTCTGTATATTTATATCTAGCTAAAAATTTACATCATGTAAAATTACTGAGTAATTGTTTAAAAAACTGTGGATACTATGTACTATGAAAACAGAATGGGTGTATGAAAGCAAAGAAGACCTGGCATTTCAATTTTTAGAGATTCCCATTCGACTTAATATAAGAAGATTTGTTCATAAGAATCCATGGAGATGTGGGATTGTATTCATGTCAAACTTTGGACATGTGATCAAAATGAAGAAGGATTTAGAGAGGGCGAATACTGATATAAATACATACATACATACATATATATCCTATAGAATTCAACAATACTAACTCTTGTACTGTTTTGAGGAAACCTCACATACCTGGAACAAAGCATACCTGACATTACCACCCAGGAATGTAAAGGTTCTTAAATACAGTATAAGAATTGATTCTCTTGTATATGGGAATAACCAGTCAATTTCAAGTCTTATGATAGTCTCATCAAAATGATGCTTTAAATGTGCTTAAAAAAATAAGTGCTTGACCATGAAATGTGAGGGACATGGGGGCTTCAGGAAATAAAGTTTTCTCCCTTAAAAAAAAAGACCATAAAGGTGGAATGGAGATGTTATAGTAGTGGAATGTCATGTCATCCCAGGTGACTTCTGTTAATGTATTACTAGTTTTAGTGTTTATGTATTATGTAACAAACTGTAGAACTACCAGAGCACAGACATATGAATGAAAGAGAGACAGATAGACAGAAACAGTGAGAAGAGAGAGATAGGAAAACAGGAAGAAATGGAGAAGGAAAAGACAGAAAGAAAAGGGAAGGAAAGGACATAGAGAAGAGGAAAGAGGAGAGATGAGACAGGAGAAAGACAGGAAGAGAAGAAAGTGATATGCAACGCACACACACACACACACACACACACACACACAGAGAGAGAGAGAGAGAGAGAGAGAGAGAGAGAGAATTTCTCTAGTTTACTGCCACAGAACTTTTATCTGTTTGGAACTTCCAAGTGGTAGAAACTGGGAGACAACACTAATGGCCAGAGCTGTTGGCTCAGCAGTGTACTGCCGCAGATGGGAAGGGATTCTAAGACGCATTTCTCTTCATGTGTACACATAGTCGGGAACATCCACCTTGACTTTGAGAAGGAAAATTTAAATATCTTCCTTTGTTCCCCACCCTCATGGATTTTCTGTGTTTCACCAGAAGGAAAAATGTCCCAGCTGATACATTGAGAGCTGAGGGCAACAGTGACCTTGCATTTGCCTTTTTCTCATTTTGTCCCTGAATGATTTGTGTTTCATATGAAGTGAGGTCTTTTTACTATAGTGGCTTAACTCAGTGGGCCTTTTGTACCCCACCCACTTTGCTACCTGCACAGCCCAGTAGGAAACTGTGATTTCTCAGCCAGAGTCTAATTAGTTGGTTAGTCGTTCAGCCAGTGACAGAAGGATTGCTGCCTTGCCAGAACTTACAGGTTACAATACAAGGGTGATAAATCACTGTCATCCATAATTGCTGTGCCTGCTTACCCAGATTTCCTAACCCATGTCATCACACACTCATGATTACAAGTATTAATTAGACCCTAACATCAGTACACCTTGGTGATTTCATGAGTTTGAGGGAAACCAGGAAAACAGGCTAGACAGATATGTTGGGCATTTCATAGGCAAGTTATTCCCTCTCATTTGATTGGGAGAAACGAGTGTAGCAGCAGGCCGCTTGTTTGTCCTGGACACCCAGAACCTGAAATAATCACACAGAAACTATATTTATTAAATCACTGCTTGGGCCATTACTCTAGCTTCTTATTGGGTAACTCTTACATATGAATTTAACCCCTTTCTATTAATCTGTGTATCGGCACGTGGCAGTGGTTTACTGGTAAAGTTTTTGGCATCTCTCTCTCTGGTGGTTCCATGGTGTCTCTCTGACTCTGCCTTCTTCCTCCCAGCATTCAGTCTAGTTTTCTCCACCTACCTAAGCTCTGCCCTATCAACAGGTCAAGGCAGTTTCTTTATTCATTAACCAATAAAAGCAACACATAGACAGAAGGACTTCCCACACCATTTCTCTTTTTCTGTTTAAACAAAAAGGAAGGTTTTAACTTTAACATAGTAAAATTACAGTAGCAAAACAAGTATCAAGCAAGAATTACAGTTACAATATTTATATCTACTTTATCTCTCATTACCAAATAAACAGGAAGTACACTGTAAGCAACTTTCAAAATTCTAGATCGACAGAGCCATCTCGCTGCCAGAACAGTCACTGAAGTTTTTCTGTACCATTGGGACATCTATCTTCAGCCTACAGGCCCATAGTATCCAGCATACTTTTCCATGAAGCATGAAATTGCAATGACAGGTCTGTGTATATTGGCAGTTTGCCAGCCACTTTTTTTTTGTATCCTACAAAATGTCTCGCAGACTCTTTAATGAAGCAGGAACCCCAAAGTATTGTCTCACCTTTAGAAAAGTTCAGCAGTCACTTCTCTGTGAATACTGCATGTCCATTTCATCAAACAAACTCCACATTAAGGAGTCCCTTCAATGCCCATCTTCCTCTTGAAGTAGATTGGTGCTGCCAGGAGCAGATGTGTCTCATGTCATGAAAAGTCCTAATTTTTTAAAACATTTAAATGCCATATTCTGAAGGTCTCTGAAAGATTTGAAGAATACCTAAATAACTAGAATAGAAAATCTAACTAACATCACTACAATCTTGACAATTATAGATGACTATCTATTAACCTATATTTCTTAATTATACATTACATTTTTAAATGAACTAGACAATCACAACACCTTAATCAAGAGCAAAAATATACATATAACAAGGTTGAACTTAAATCTGTATCAATAAACCAAGATCTATAGCAATGCAAATTATCCATATCTATATCATATCCCCCTTTAAAGGTAAATAAACATTTATAGACAATATTTGAGAATATGGGTTTAATTTTGTCTATACTGCTTCCTGCTGATTGGGATGCTGTTAATCAGGTCTTTTATGGTCCATCCTGTGTGCCAGGTTCATCTCAGTCAGCAGTTGGGCAAAGTAATTTTTTGAGGGGTGTTCAAGGTGATCTTTCAGGGAGTCTTATTCCATCAAACTACACCAGTCTGGAAGCAATCCACAGATTCTCATCCTCTGTGGAAAGAAGAGAAGAACCTCTTTTCCAAAGCAACATATCCTTAGACCCAAATTTGGAAGTCATGATATCTTTATAATATACATGCTGGTTTAGCTTAGCAGCCCATACAATAAAATGTCTCTCTGTATTTAGCTCCTTCACATTCAAAAAATTAAAAAAACACAATAATATACATAATCTAGACTCTCTGTTAATTTTCCATTTTTATATGGCTTATTTTCCTTACTCCTTTTAATCTATGACTATATGTACTCTGTCTCTTTAAAGATTGTACCCTCTTTTTAGCATTAACTTTATTTTATGACTGTCTATATTCTTTTTCTTCTCTCTTCCAAGCTTACATACAGTTGCCCAACACTATCACTCATCTGGATTTGTCTTTATTGCATATCTGTAATTCTTTACTGTCTTGAAGAGCTTTTAAAATGGTAAGGAGCTTTGTTGCAGCTGCTCTAGATGCTGGCTCTGCCTGTCTCCACTTTTAAAGTGGTGGAGGCTCTGAGGCTGCCAGGTAGGAGCCACACTCAGCACTTTGACTCTGAGAATGAGCATGTAGCACATAAACCCTTTGTATCTGAGTAATATCTAAATCTGACATGCAGAGCACTACACAGTCTGGAAATGTCTCTGTGTATGGCAGCGGGAATCCATCATGCTCTCCTACCTGTGCAAGCCTAGTAGACCTGATCCTGACACCTGCCCAAGTGGGTAGAGCTGAGCCATGTACATGGTCTCAGCTACTTTCCTTCTGACTTTGAGTGGGCACACAAACACCCAGGCCCACAAATGCCATTGAAATGCTCCATAACCAGAGTTTGTGCTGGCAGCATGGCCCAAGAAGCTGCATTTTAAAACCACATGGCTTTTTTCCTGCTACAGTTGAATCAGAAAAACCTCTCTTAAAGGAGCCATGCCCCTGCTTGCTGCTGGCAAACAGCCCATTCAAGAAAATGCTGCTAGCAAACCATGCTTAACTCTGTTCTTTTGTGTCTGGAATTAATTTTTAAGCTTTCTCAGGATTTTACGTGGATTTCAGTTGGATGCTCTCTCAATTCTATTGTTTTAGAAGTTGCTGACAATGAACCTCCTGTTTACTTAGGTAATATTATATCCTTCTGGAGTCTTTGGTGGAATTGAAGAATTTATAGTTATGGTTTTCCTTAATAATGATAAAAGATAAAGTAGATATAAATATTATAACCATAATTTTTACTTAATACTTATTTTGTTATATGTAAATTTACTATGTTAAAGATAAAGCCTTCCTTTTTATTTAAGCAGAAAAGGGGAGGTAATGTGGGAGTCCCCTCTGTGTGCTGTGATTACCATTAATGAATAAAGAAACTGCTTTGGACCTATAGCAAGACAGAACTTAGGTAGGCAGGGAAAGCTAGGCTGAATGCTGGGAGGAAGAAGGGTGGAGTCAGAAAGATACTATGAAGCTGCTGCTGGAGATAAATGTGCTGAAACTTTGCTGGTGGGCCACGACCTCGTGGTAATGCACAGATTAATGGAGATGGGTTAAATTAAGATGTAATAGCTGGCCAATAAAAAGCTAGAGTTAATGGGTCAAGCAGTGATTTAATTAATATAGTTTCTGTGTGGTGGTTATTTTTGTTCTGGGCAGCTGGGACAAACAAGTAGCCTCATTCTGCAAATGAGGAATGAAGTATTAGGATAGGCATCTTCTCTTTTCATCTCTGTATCTATAACTCCCTCCCTCACTTCCTCTCTCTCTCTTCCTCTTTTTCCCCCATCTTGTTTCTGTATCTCCCTCCTGCTCTCTTTCTCTCCCCTGTCTCTGTCTCTCCATCCCTTCTTCCCCCAGTCTCCATCTCTGTATCTCCCTTCTTCCCTCCCTCCCTCACTCTCCCCATCTCTGTCTCTGTATCTTCCTCTACCCTATCTCTCTTTCTCTGTGTCTGTCTCTGTATCTCTCTCCCTCCCTCTTTTCCTCCATCCCCTTCACTCTCTCTCTCTCACACACACATGCAAATGCACACTCATACATACACTTTGCTAATATACTGTCTGAATGCAGAGTTCTAAACTATCTCTGTTAAAGTTCAAATTAACCACTAAGCACAATAATCGTCATCTAATGTGAGTGAACTGGAGATAGGAGAGGAATTAATTTAAAATGTTCAAAAGATGCTGCTTATCTTTTTATGTACTAATCAATAGAGACAATTTATCTGCTCCTATTTTCTAAAAATAAAGTCATTTTTATAGAGCAGTGCCACAGTGGAAATTGATCAAAGGCTAACAACAAAAGGAACTTATAAATCTAAATGTACCTTGCCAGGGCGTCTGGGAGGGTCTCCTGAGACTTGTATTAGATCCAATTTAATTAGCAGCTAACTTTCTCTCAGAGTGTCGTAAATAGTATGAGAAATTTGCAAATTAGGCCAAGTTGAGAGAAATCATACATGCTAAGAACAGATAAATTGATTAGAAAAATAGAAGTCAGAAAAGAGCTCTATAACAAAGGGAGTAGGTAGAAATGTCAGTGGGCAGTCTAGAGTGAAGGATGGATAACTACAGCAGATTATGAGGGAGAGTTTATAAAATTTGTTAAATTTTCTCACTACTGCAAGTTCATCCTTTACTTTATAGTGTTATTTTTTCCTACAAAATTCTACGTGATTAAAGTTTCTTCATTAATCATTTTGACAGCTTGACATGTAGTTCAGTCATTAAAAATCTTCCTATTTAAGATGTACAAAGTAGCTCTTAGTCATAATATGATGAGACCACTGCCACAATCTACTTTAATACCACTTAATCCTTCTGCAAGGAAATATAGCTATCATCCCCAGGAACCAGTAAAGGACTCTTCATTTTGGTGGAATTTACTATGCTGGACATTTTATGGAAGCAGATGCAATCTTTTCAGGGTACTCAGTAATGCATTCTCAAAGTTCATTCATTTTATTATGTGTTAACTGTATCTGTTCCCTTTTATTAGTGAAGTGTTGTATTGCACGGCTATAGCAAATGAGGGATGGTGGATGGTGCTGGACATTGTAGTCATGCTTATACAGACTTCAGACTACAGTAAGACAGTGCATTTTCTAAAGTCACATTTTTGTGGAATGTGAGTTATATGTCAAACTGTCAAAAATAATTGGATTGAGAAAGCTTAAATCAAGCAATATATTATAAAGAGACTATAAATTAAAGGCTATACTTGACATATTGAGAAATCTTTGAAAACTTTGATATTCCTTTGTAATATCTCTCTCAACCTGTTGATGAGATTGGTTTTACATGCGAAACTGTCCATGACCTTATACATGCTAAGCACATGTATGATCATTGAGCTAAGTCCTAGCCTTTCATTTAACAAGATATTCATGTATTAGCAGATGAACAGTTATGCCTTTTCCATGTTTTTGCTGCTATTAACAGCTGTGCTAAATATTCATGTGCAAGTCTCTCTTTGTACTCGAGCAGGGAGTTCTCTTGGGATGCGCTTGGGGGAGGAATCACTGGGTTGGAGAGTAATCTATGCCAACAATTATAGGACTGCCATGCTGATTTCCTTAACAGCCACAGCATACCGCTGGTAACGTACTGATGCCAGCTCTTGAAACTGTGGACCCCTATAGTCCTCATCTTATGCTTTACTGCTTGTTTCTCTTGTCCTAACCATCCTTCAGGTGTGAAGAAGTGCTGCCCTTGAGTGTTTTGGACTTGTTTTCTCTGATGATGAATAATACCAGGTCTCTGATTTTTATGTGTTACTATACTTGAATGTTTATTTCAAGAAATATCTTTTCACATACTCATATCTTTTATCTTCTTGTGGCCAAGGTTGGCATTGAATTTACTATGTATCAGAGTATAGTCTTGAAGTTCTGATCCTCCTGCTTCTTCCTCAAGAGTGCTGGGATTGAGGAATTAGTTCAGCATTGCTTCAAAATCTTGATCTTCTTGCTGTCATGGATTTATCATTTCCTACCAGTTATCAGCATGTAACTTCACACATGATTTTAATTTTTTAAAGATTAGAATTATCTATCCATGATATATATACATATATGTTATAGAAATTTAATGTGTGTGTATATATATACATATATAAAACTGATAAAAATTTTCACATTTCCTGAGCACAAATTCTTTTGATTATGATTTTGAAAACATTTCCTCCTATTCTCTGTCCTGCCACTTGCATGAAGGCATGACTTGAAACCCTGAATTACCTTATTCTGAAGTCCAGTTATTTTTGTTCTGTTTTCCTCATATTTTCAGTGTCCTATATAAGAAAATATTGCCTAACACCAAACAGAAAAAAATTCGGGCTTTTTGGGGGGTTATTTTGAGATAGTATTTCTCTGTGTAGCCCTTGCTCTTCTGAAACTCACTTGTAGACCAGATTGATCTCAAACTCAGAGATCCACCAGACTCTGCCTCTTGAGTGCTGGGATTTAAGGTGTATATCACAGTCACCCACCTCTTCAAAGGGTTTTTAATTAACAGTTTATACATTTAGACATGGAATACATTTTGAATTTTTTTCCTGTAGTCTACATGAGGGTAAAACTCATTTTGTTCATGTGTCCATTCTGTTGGACTAGCAAAAATTTCAGCAAAATGTTTATTTATTACATTAATCTATTTAATTGCTACTATTATAAGAGACCAATCAAGTAGTCATGTAAAGGCGTATGCTTCTGCCTTCAATACTATACCATTTATAATCTAAGAAAACCAGGATGGCATCAAACCACCAAAAACTACAAAGACACAAGAAAAGGACCCTTTTCAAAATCTTCTGAGACTGTGCGGTTCTGCCCACATGGTGACCTTTTGCCTCCACAGCAGAGATAGAACAAATTTCTGTTACCACAAGACACAGTTTTTGGTACTTTGATATCATTAATTAGGGAACTAGAATGTGACAGGATTGGATGGGCTTTGTAACTGAACTCCCTGATTTTGAATCCAGTAAGCTTTCATTAGTTAATTCTGAGTCACAGAGAAAGTTGTCTCCAAACTATTGGTATCATCACCAATCTATTAGATGCAGTAACAGAACAATATTCTATGTGGTTTGAAATTGGTGGTTGTTGTAACTAAAATTGTAAAGTCTTGGTAGTTTGTCCTTGTAATTGTTATCAAGGGAAATTGTCTCTAAGCAAAGTGTCTCTGTAAAGCATATTCCCAGGATATCAGATCTTTGGCTTCTCTAGGCCACACTGAAACTTACAAAGTGCTTGAGGACTGTGCAATCACTCATACTAATATTAAAATACTAATAACAAACTTAAAATAACCAAATATAATATCACAAGGTTTCACTCCTGTGACACATGAGGTTCATTATTGTCTGAATGTTCTTTTGGTAAAATTTTGATTCTCATCCTTGATTTTGAATGCTTCTTTCTTCCTAATGTGTGCATTACAACCTGGCTCTTTCCGTTTAGAGATACTGCTTTCGGGACTGTAACAACACACATCTTTGCTCATTCCCTACCTTCCCACCACATTGCTCACATCACAGAGATGAGTGCAGACACTCCATTCCACACCTTTGTGCTTCTGACCTCTATGTGGCTGTTGGCCAACACTATTAACAGCTTGGCTTCTGCTGTTAAGAGCTGGTGTATTCGCCTGTCAAGTTCCTATTTCTTAGGATGAACAGCTAGGTGAGATGAGCCAGAACAGGCTTTTAGAAGGCTCTTGACAGATGGGCTCTGCCTGCTTGTAGCCCAGGTAGAATCAATAAAAACTTGTCGCACACACACGCACAAAAATGATACTCAAAGTAATGAGCACTGACTTATACAATTTTATTTGTACCTCAGCAAAATGGTCCTAGGCAGAGGTCAGTATTTATGGGGCAAGTGCTTGCCTCTGGTGCTTATTTTTCAGGAGGGATTGATGGAAATCTTACTAGAGTAAGATTATGAATGTAGGTTAAAATATACCAATTATGTACTTTCTTCTTACTACCTGCCCCTGACTCACAGGTACACACATGTACACACCTGTGCACTCAAATAGAATGATTATAACTGGGTTTTTTTGGTCAAAATAGATGATAAAGAGCAAGTGATCTATGCGAATAGGTCAGTTCTACTTAACATGTGACTTCTCAAAAAATCCAAATTATCTCATTTGTAAAATGGAAATAAGTATCATGAGGAGGCTTAACTTCTTTTAAGATACAAATTTCTATTCATATATATATATATATATACTAGTATATACGAATGTAGGTGTGTGTACACACACATATATGTATACACATACCATATGTGTGTGCGTGTGTGTGTGTAGTATGTATTGATCGTGCTGCAAGTCTATCTCCACATTTAAAATGCACACTCTGTAGATATATGCTGTATTGTAAACCTTCATTTTAACATGGATCATAGACCTTGGCTCGTTTTAAACTCTAACCTCACTGAACAGAGCATAGGGATGTCCCATTCAAGCTTTGCTTGCTTTTCATCTGGTTTGTGGTTGATTTTTATCAGGTTTTTGGGGTATTCATGAATGCTATTGGAAAAACCAGAGTAAATAATAGATAGCATATAAATATGAAAAACATCATCTTATTTTTCCCGCGCTGTTGTTGTTCACTGAGTTAGTTTCTAGTAGGCAAAATGACATGTGCTTGCATGCCACAGCTTCCTTGGTGGATGTGATTTCATAGCCATTGATTGGCATGTTTCCCTGATACTTGTTCATTACATTCAGAGACACTGCACTCAGCTGAGTAAAATGGAATTCAGGATATTATTCACTACTGAGAAGAAAGTTAGATCTCAATCATAAATGCCAAGCTGGGTTCTGTCAGTGGTAAGCAATACACATCCTCCTCATTTCGTCATGCTCCCTTTAGGTATTGACTCAATGTTTTCTAGCTTATTGACAAATAAATCATGTCTCCTTGCATAGTGGAGGAGAAGTGGACTTGACCAGGATGATACTGGCTTTAGGCATAGCATATGCTCAGTATTGATCAAAGCTATCCACAATGCCTATATGTCCTTTCCTAGGATTCATCTTGAAGGTTATTTCAATTTCTTCACCTAACCGAAAATACCTTGTGCAGACTACTTTGGACTGCTGCTTCCTTCTACCTAGCAATGGACTCTCATATTTTCGTGTTTTCTCCCTTTGCAAATTGGTGGAATTGAAGTTTAGTTAAAGAAAAGCACTCTTTTTCCTACAGGGTGGTGCACTAATTGAAGTCTGGTGCACTAATTGAAGATTCAGAAAGAACACTCTTTGGTGTCTTGAGGTATAATTCATACAGAAAATGCAAGCAGCAGCTGCTTGCTGCAGTGGTAGCTAATGTGCTAACACACTAATTAGAGAAATGCAAATTGCAAACACATATTTTGTTATCCCTGGGGCTGTGTTGAAGAATCAGTGCAGGAAGGATCCTAACGAAGCACCCACCTTTGGGGGATCTTTAAGGAAAGATGAGGCTTGTGATTCTTGGTGCAGTTTGCTGAAGTAGCAGCTGGTATAGATAGAGAGATGTTAAAGTAATTTAAACAAAGGGAATTTTTTTTGTTTTTGTATTCTTTTATTTTTTCCATTCAAAAACATAATTAATAAATAAAATTTTTACATTTCTTCCCCTTCTCCCGGTCCCTTCCCACTATCCCCCACTCCTCCTCCCTACTCCTTCTTCCTTAAAAGAGGGCATGATGCCCTGCCCTGTTGGAAGTCCAAGGCCCACCCCGCTCCCTCCCGGCCTAGGAGGGTGTGCATCCAAAAAGACTAGGTTCCCAAAAAGATAATACATGCAGAAGAGATAGGTCCTGGAGTCATTGTTGATTGCTTCTCCATCGCCCCCCATTCGCCGCCACATTCAGAGAGTCTGGTTTGATCATATGCTCATTCAGTCCCAAACCAGATGGATTGGTGCGCTCCCATTAGTTCAGGCACACTGTCTCAGTAGGTGGACCAGCCCCTCACGGTCCTAACTTCCTAACTCATCTTCTCCCACCTTCTGCTCTTCAACTGCACCTTGGGAGCTCAATCCACTGCTCTGATGTGAATGTGGGTCTCTGTCTCTATCTCCATCCATCGGATGAAATTTCTATAATGGTGATCAAGATATTCATCAATGTGACTATGGGACAAGGCTAGTTCCGGCA
Organism: Ondatra zibethicus; assembly: GCA_004026605.1. NCBI lineage: Eukaryota > Metazoa > Chordata > Mammalia > Rodentia > Cricetidae > Ondatra > Ondatra zibethicus. Next base: position 16,364 of record PVIU01005821.1, read on the forward strand.
CCCTCTCCTCTGCTGCCTGAATACCTAGCAGGGGACATGCCTATGGACACCTGGGATCCCCTCCAGGGCTGAGTATCTTGCCAACCCTAAAATGACTCCCTTAATGTAGATATCATATTCCCTTCTCCAATGTTTAGCCTGCAGTACGTGGGCACTGGAGACCAGTTCTTGTGTAAAACCCCAAGGGCACAGACAATAAGAGCAACAATGAACAAATGGGACCTCCTGAAACTGAGAAGCTTCTGTAAAGCAAAAGACACAGTCATTAAGACAAAAAGGCAACCTACTGAGTGGGAGAAGATCTTCACTGACACCACATCAGACAAAGGTCTGATCTCCAAAATATACAAAGAACTCAAGAAACTAGACATTAAAATTCTAAATACCCCAATTAAAAAATGGGGTAAGGATATGAATAGAGAATTATCAACAGAAGAAGTTCGAATGGCCAAAATATACTTAAGGTCATGTTCAACTTCCTTAGCAATCAGGGAAATGCAAATCAAAACAACTTAGAGATACCATCTTACACCTGTCAGAATGGCCAAAATCAAAAACACCAAGGATTCCCTATGCTGGAGAGGAGGTGGAGTAAGGGGAACTCTCATCCATTGCTGGTGGGAATGCAAACTTGTGCAACCACTTTGGAAATCAGTGTGGCAGTTTCTCAGGAAATTGGGAATCAATCTACCTCAGGATCCAGCAATACCACTCTTGGGAATATACCCAAGAGATGCCCAATCATACTACAAAAGCATTTGTGCAACTATGTTCATAGCAGCATTATTTGTAATAGCCAGAACCTGGAAACAACCTAGATGCCCCTCAATGGAAGAATGGATCAAGAAAGTGTGGATTATATACACATTAGAATACTACGCAGCAGTAAAAAACAATGACATCTTGAATTTTGCATGCAAATGGATGGAAATAGAAAACGCTATCCTGAGTGAGGTAACCCAAATGCAGAAAGATGATTATGGTATGTACTCACTCATTAGTGGACCCTAGCCATAAAATAAAGGACACTAAGCACTTAGCTCACAAGCCCAGAGAAGCCGAATAGCAAGGTGAACCCAAAGAAAGCATACACAGATCCTCCTGGAAGTTAGAAGCAAACAAGATTGCCAGGCAAAAGTTGGGGATACAGGGGAGGTATGGAGGTGGGGGTATGGGGTGTAGGAAAAGGGAAGGGGGGAAGAAGGGAGAAGGACTGGGGAGAGCTTGGGGGAGTGGAAGGGTGAAGATGGAGGAAAGGTGAACAAAGGGAAATTTAAGGCACAAGAGAAAGTAGAAACTGCAGATGATAACCTGAGTGATCTTTTTATGAAACAATTTAAGGTCACATAATTTCTTACACTAGAGAATACTGTACAGCCTTTGGTTCCAGCTAAAGTTGTTCAGAGTGTGTGTGTGTGTGTGTTATTTTTTTACAGGAAAATAATGTTTATATAGAATATAATCAGGTTACACAGAAAACTAAGTGGAAAGATCTAAAATATGCATCAAAATCAGAAATAGTTTGACGTTATCTGGTTCTTTTACTCATTATCTTTTTTTCATAGTCTTTTAATTTTCATTCAAAAATTTACATTTCCACCCATTCTCCCAGTCCCCTCTCTCTCCCCAACTACTTCTACTCCCTCCCCCTGCTTCCTTAAGAGGGGGCAGGGTACCCTGCACTGTGGGAAGCCCAAGGCCCTACCCCTCCATCCCGGCCTAGGAAGGTGTGCATCCATATAGACTAGATTCACAAAAAGCCAATAAATGCAGAAGAGATAGGTCCCAGTGCCATTATCATTGGCTTCTCAGTCAGACCCATTGGCAGCCACATTCAGAGAGTCCGGTTTGATCATTTGCTCATTCAGTCCCAGTCCAGCTGGATTTGGTGAGCTCCCACTAGATCAGGCACACTGTCTCAGTTGGTGGATGAGCCGCTCGTGGTCCTGACTTCCTTGCTCATCTTCTCCCACCTTCTGCTCTTCGACTGGACCTTGGGAGCTCAGTCCATTGCTCTGATGTGAATGTGGGTCTCTGTCTCTATCTCCATCGATCGGACGAAATTTCTATGGTGATGATCAAGATATTCATCAGTGTGACTATGGGACCAGGCTAGTTCAGGCACCCTCTCCTCTGCTGCCCAAGGACCTAGCTGGGAAGATCCCCGTGGACACCTGGGATCCCCTCTAGAGCCAAGTCTCTTGCCAATCCTAAAATGACTCCTTTAATGTAGATATCTTATTCCCTTCTCCAATATCCACCCTTCCTCCATCTCTACCCTCCCATTCCCCCAAGCTCTCCTCAGTCCTTCCCTTCTCCCTTCCCCCTCCCCCTTTCCCGTTTGCCCACCCACACCCCCACCATTACCTCCACCCGTATCCCCACTCTCATGCTTCAAACATTTGCCCGACTATCTTCTTTGTTTCCAATTTCCCAGAGGATCTATATATGTTTTTGTTTGGGTTCACCTTGCTATTTGGCTTCTCTAGGCTTGTGAGCTATAAGCTTAATGTCCTTTGTTTATGGCTAGGGTCCATTAATGAGTGAGTACATACCATATTCATCTTTTTAGGTTTGGGTTATCTCACTAGCGACAGTGTTTTCTATTTCCATCCATTTGCATGTAAAATTCAAGATGTCATTATTTTTTCCAGCTGAGTAGTATTCTAATGTGTATATATTCCACACTTTCTTGATCCATTCTTCCATTGAGGGGCACCTCGGTTGTTTCCAGGTTCTGGCTATTACAAATAATGCTGCTATGAACATAGTTGAACAAATGCTTTTGTAGTATGATTGGGCATCTCTTGGGTATATTCCCAAGAGTGGTATTGCTGGATCCAGAGGTAGGTTGATTCCCAATTTCCTGAGAAACCACCACATTGATTTCCAAAGTGGTTGCACAAGTTTGCATTCCTACCAGCAATGGATGAGAGTTCCCCTTACTCCACATCCTCTCCAGTATAGGCTATCATTGCTGTTTTTGATTTTAGCCATTCTGACAGGTGTAAGATGGTTTCTCAAAGTTGTTTTGATTCGCATTTTCCTGATTGCTAAGGAATTTGAACATGAACTTAAGTATCTTTTGGTCATTTGAACTTCTTCTGTTGAGAATTCTCTGTTCAGCTCATTACCCTATTTTTTAATTGGGTAATTTAGAATTTTAATGTCTAGTTCCTTGAGTTCTTTGTATATTTTGGAGATCAGTCCTTTGTCTGATGTGGGGTTAGTAAAGATCTTCTCCCATTCAGTAGGATGCCTTTTTGTCTTAACGACAGTGTCTTTTGCTTTACAGAAGCTTCTCAGTTTCAGGAGGTCCCATTTGTTCATTGTTGCTCTTATTGTCTGTGCCACTGGGGTTTTACATGGGAAGTGGTCTCCTGTGCCCATGTATTGCAGGCTACTTCCCACTATCAGGCTCAGTGTGGTCGGATTTATATTGAGGTCTTTAATCCATTTGGACTTGAGTTTTGTGCATGGTGATAGATAAGGGTCTATTTTCATTCTCCTACAGGTTGACATCCAGTTATGCCAGCACCATTTGTTAAAGATGATTTCATTCTTCCATTGTATAATTTTAGCTTCTTTATCAAATATGAGGTGTTCATAGGTTTATGGATTAATATCATCCGGTTCTTTGATTTGATTCCATTGGTCAACGTCTCTGTGTTTATGCCAATACCAGGCTGTTTTCATTATTGTAGCTCAGCAATAGAGTTTGAAGTTAGGGAAGGTAATGCCTCCAGAAGTTCCTTTATTGTTTAGGATTGTTTTGGCTATACTGGGCTTTTTGTTTTTCCATATAAAGTTATTTATTGTTCTCTCAAGGTCTGTGAAGAATTTTGTGGGGATTTTGATGGGGATTGCATTAAATCTATAGATTGCCTTTGGTAGGATTGCCATTTTTACTGTATTGATCCTACCAATCCAGGAGCATGGGAGATCCTTCCATTTTCTGGTAGCCTCTTCAATTTCTTTCTTCAAGGTCTTAAAGTTCTTATCAAATAGATGTTTAACTTCCTTTTTTAGAGCTACCTCCAGGTATTTTATGCTATTTGTGGCTATCATGAAAGGTGATATTTCTCTGATTTCCCTCTCTGTTTCTTTATCCTTTGTGTATAGGAGGGCTACTGATTTTGTTGAGTTGATCTTGTATCCTGCCACATCACTGAAGGTATTTATCAGCTGTAGAAGTTCTTTGGTAGATTTTTTTGGGGTCATTTATGTACACTATCATATCATCTGCAAATAAGGAAAGTCTGACTTCTTCCTTTCCAATTTGATTCCTATCATCTCCTTATTTTGTCTTATAGCTATTGCTAGAATTTCAAGCACTATATTAAATAGATATGGAGAGAGTGGACAGCCTTGTCTTGCTCCTGATTTTAGTGGAATTGCTTTGAGTTTCTCTCTATTTAATTTGATGTTAGCTGTCGGCTTGCTGTATATTGCTTTTATTATATTTAGATATGAACCTTGTATCCTAATCTCTCCAAGACCTTTATCATAAAGGAGTGTTGAATTTTGTCAAATGCTTTTTCTGCATCTAATGAAATGATCATATGGTTTTTTTTTCTTTCAGTTAATTTATATGATGGATTACTTTGTTAGATTTTCTCATGTTGAACCAGCCCTGCATCTCTGGGATGAAGCCTACTTGATCAAAATGTATAATTTTTTTTGATGTGTTCTTGGATTCAGTTTGCCAGTATTTTATTGAGAATTTTTGCATTGATGTTCATAAGTGAGATTGGTCTGTAACTATCTTTATTGGTTGTGTCTTTGTGTGGTTTTGGTATCAGGGTAACTGTTGCTTCATAAAAAGAGTTTGGCAATGACCCTTCTGTTTCTATTATGTGAAACACCTTAAGGAGTATAGGTATTAGCTCTTCTTGAAAGTTCTTCTAGAATTCTGCATTAATACCATCTGGTCCTGGGCATTTTTTGGTTGGGAGGTTTTTGATGACAGCTTCTATTTCCTCGTGACTTATAGGTCTATTTAAATTGTTTACCTGTTCTGGATTTAATTTGGGTATATGGTATTTATCTAAAAAACTGTCTATTTCTTGTGCATTTTCCAATTTTGTGGCATATAGGCTTTTGTAGTAAGACTGAATGATTCTCTGAATTTCCTCAGTGTCTGTTGTTATGTCCCCCTTTTCATTCCTGATCTTGTTAAGTTGAGTGTTCTCTCTCTGCCTTTTGATTAGTTTGGATAGGGGTTTGTCAATCTTGTTCATTTTCTCAAGGAACCAGATCTTTGTTTCATTGATTCTTTGGATTGTTTTCTGTGTCTCTATTGTGTTGATTTCAGCCCTCAGTTTGATTATTTCCAGTCTTCTACTTCTCCTGGGTGAGTCTGCTTCTTTTTTTTCTAGAGCTTTCAGGTGTGCTGTTAAGTCACTAATGTGTGCTTCCTCCGTTTTCTTTATATGGGCACTACGTGCTATGAACTTTCCTCTAAGTACTGCTTTCATGGATTCCCATATGTTGGGATATGATGTGTCTTTATTTTCATTGAATTCTTGGAAGACTTTAAATTCTTTATTTTTTTTTTGACCCAGGGGTGGTTCAGTAGTTGACTGTTCAGTTTCCATCAGTTTGTAGGTTTTCTGGAGGTAGAATTGTTGTTAAATTCTAACTTTACTCCATGATGATCTGATAAGACACAGGTGGTTACTCCAATTTTTTTGTATCTGTGGATGTTTGCTTTATTACCGAGTATGTAATCAATTTTCGAGAAGGTTCCATGAGATGCTGAGAAGAAGGTATATTTTTTCCTGTTTGCGTGGAATGTTCTATAGATGTCTATTAAGTCCATTTGATTCATTACATTTGTTAGTTCTTGTATTTTTCTGTTAAGTTATTGTCTGTTTCACCTGTCCATTGGTGAAAGAGGAGTGTTGAAATCTCCTACAATTAGTGTGTGGGATTTGATGTGTGCTTTAAGTTCTAGTATTTTTTCTTTTACACATGTGGGTGCTTTTATATTAGGGGCATATATATTCAGGTTTGAAACTTCATCCTGATGGATTATTCCTGTTAAGAGTATAAAGTGTCCATCTCCATTTCTTCTGATTGATTTTAGTTTGAAGTCGATATTGTTTGATATTAGTATAGCCACACCTGCTTGTTTTTAGTTCCATTTGATTGAAAAACCTTTTTCCAACCCTTTAATCTGAGATAATGTCTGTCTTTGTGGTTGAGGTGTGTTTCTTGTAAACAACAGAATTTTGGATCCTGTTTTTGTATCCATTCTCTTAACCTGTGCCTTTTTATAGGTGAATTGAGTCCATTGACATTAAGTGATATTAATCACCAGTGGTTGTTGACTCTGGTTATTATTTTTTCTTTTCTTTTTTTTTTTGGTGGTAGAGTTTGTGTGTTTCCCTTCTATGAGTTGTGCTAGTGGAGGGCTGTTTGATGTCTGTGTTATTATGTGTGTTGCTTTCTTCCTTTCATTGTGGTTTTCCTTCTAGTACTTTCTGTAAGGCTAGGTTTGTGTCTATGTTTTGCTTAAATTTGTTTTTATCCTGGAATATCTTGTTTTCTCCGTCGATGGTAAAAGAAAGCTTTGCTGGTTATGGTAGACTGGGTTTGCGTCCATGGTCTCTTAGTGTCTGTAACATCTCTCCATGACCTTCTGGCTTTCATGGTTTCCATAGAGAAGTCAGGTGTAATTCTGATAGGTTTACCTTTATATATCACTTGACGTTTTTCCTTTGCGGCTCTTAATATTCTTTCTTTATTCTGTATGTTTTGTGTTTTGATTATTATATGGTGAGGGTATTTTTTTTTATCCAGTCTATTCGGTGTTCTGTATGCTTCTTGTACTTTCATAGGAATATCCTCCTTTAGGTTGGGAAAGTTTTCTTCCATAATTTTGTTGAATATATTTTCTGGGCCTTTGAGCTGGAATTCTTTTCCTTCTTCTACCCCTATTATTCTTAGGTTTAGTCTTTTCATGGTGTTCCAGATTTCCTGGATGTTTTGTGTTAAGAATTTGTTGGATTTGTCATTATTTGTGATCAATGAGTTTATTTCCTTGATAGTATCTTCAGCTTCTGAGAATCTTTCTTCTTTCTCTTGTATTCGGTTGGTTCTACTTGTCTCTGTAGTTCCTGTTTGTTTTCCTAGTTTTTTCATATCCAGACATCCCTCGGTTTGTGTTTTCTTCATTGCCTCCATTTCGGTTTTCAAGTCTTGAACTGTTTCCATTACCTGTTTTATTGCTTTTTCTTGGTTTTCTAGTGTATCTCTGAGGTATTCTTTCATTTCTTCTAACTTTTTGTTAGTCTTCTCATCCATTTCTTTAAAGGAGTTTTTCACATCCTCTTTAATGGTCTCTATCACTTTCATAATGTTACATTTAAAGTCGATTACTTCTATTTCTGGATTAGGTTGTTCAGGTCTTCCTGTTGCATATTTGCTGGATCCTGGTGTTATCATGTTGCTTTTCAGGTTGTTGGGGGTATTCTTGCATTGGTGCCTTCCCATCTTTTCCTTTGAATGTGGTCAGGAGAGTCTAGGTGGCTTGGTCCTTTTGTTGTGACTGACTATGTATTTGGGGGATTTTTCTTGTTCTGCCCTCTCTTAGGTCCTTTCAGCACTGGAGTTGGTGCTCAGATTACCTCCTCCCTGAAGTAGGCATGGTGGTAATTCTAAGGACCCCCTCTGGATGGCTCTACTGGTACTGGATCAGGGCCACTTGCTGGCCAAGGACCCCACAGACAAAAGCACAAGATTAGTAGATGCCAGCTCTTCCAGATTGTTCTGCTGGTACTAGATCAGGGCCACCAAGGACCTTGCAGGCAAAAGCGTGGGTTTGGTAGCTGCAGCTCCATGGAACAAAGGAACCCCTGCTGCCCTGTGCTCACCACCCTGTCCCCAGGGTCTCAGCCCTGAAGCAGGCTGCTTTGTGAGATTCTAGGACCCCTCAGATGGAAAGGGGAGCTTGGGAACAAGCTGGGGATGGATAGCAGAAAAGCCAGTAGCCAGAAGAAGCCCTGCAGCCAAATGGCCAGAAAGTTTAGGGGGATGGAGGGTGCCTGTACCCCGTTCCTGGGGCGTCTGGGCAGGCACGGGGTGGGGATGCACTTCCCTTCCAGATGGCTCTGCTGGTACTAGATCTGGGCCGCTGGCTGGCCAAGGACCTTGCAGGCAAAAGCACGGGCTTTAAGAGCGTGTTTTATGGAGAGAGGGAAGGGAAGTGGAAAATGATATAATTATAGTATGATCTCAAATATAAAATAAATATTTTAAAAGTGTGCTACAGTCTATCAATTTTTTCAATTTTCTCCTTCTAAATGTGGGGTCTTTAACCAGAGAAAGGAGTAAGATAAATATATAAGGAAGGAGGCATATAAAAGAAAGTTGTCTGGAAAAGCCCCAAGTAATAATATTATTATCTATTTACCTAAAATTACATAAAATACATAGGTCTGTAAATACATATAGAGTTTGAATGAAATTATCTCACCTGTGTTGACAATGTTCCCTTTTCTCATGAGACATAGACTATCTTTGAAGGTATGAAAAGTGTTCTTTCATGTCAGCTTTCAGTGCATTTTGTACAGGCCTGTCCCCACATTGGAGCTTCACTGCAGTGCTCTGAGAATGGATGTGTGTCCTTTCACCCCGACTTTCCCATCAACAACATTCCCTGATTCAGCCCTGGGACAAACACACGCTCTCAGTATAGGCAAATCAGTATAGGGGGCTTTCCTGCTCTTTACACAATTCTTTACATTATTTCCAACATTTCCTGCCAGTGAAGGGATCCTTGGAACCTGCCATACTATCTTTTCAACCTTTTGGGGCAGGCTTTGTAGGATATTTTAACCTGTCTGTGTGAGAAATTCCTAATGCCCTGGAGGAATGAAGTTCTCTTTCAGCTCCTGGGCACTTTTACGTTTTCTGTTTTATTTTCTCCACATTCTCTCACCCTAAATTCTACCATAGCCATTCCATTACCAAGGATAGCCAGAGCCCTGAGCTGTGCACCTCACACAGGTACTGTGTGTCACCACTGACCTGAACAGCTTGTATACTCTGTAACTTCTTCCTGATTCTTACCTGAAGATTGAGGGTAATGTCTCCATCTCATTCCTTAGAGAGTAGCCTGAGCTCCATCCCTGTGACCCATGTAGAGGAAGGAAAGGATCAGCTCCTGAATGTTTTCCCTTTCCTCCAGGTGTATGCCATTCTTCTTAGCACGTGTGTCTCTTCCCCCACACATATATAAATAGCTAAATACATGCAGTTTATTTCAAAACTATATTAAGTACTGACAGAAAGACTTACATGATTCAAAGATGCTATAATGGTAAACAACAGTATGTGCTTTAAAAAAAAAAGGATTGACACAACTATTTTTCCAACCCACAAGGAAAGACCCACAGTGATTCTGGGAGTCCTCTGAGAGGAGCTGATGCTGCAGAGGGATGGTTAGCTTTAACTCAGTTGGAAAACTGGCTATAACATTTGGTGCCACACTCAGGAGCCTTCTGTAGCTGCAATCTGGAGACTTAATGGGAAAAAGAATTTACATAACAGTTCATATGCATTTTTATCCTACCATTATAAAATATTGAAAATAATGACACTAAACAAAAAAGAATTAATCCATGACATCTCTTGTTCAGTGTCATCACAACTTCATAAATAAGAGGGATGTAGACCTTGTTAGTGTGCATTCTATGCACATGTGATTTGTAATTAGCAGGTTGAGAGGTTATGAAGGTTACCCTTGCATAGGAGATAAGCATCCTTCAGCACTCTATTTACGTCTGTCAGGGAATAGGGCTTCCATCAGAACTTATCAGATATTTGACTGCAAGAGCACATTAGTATCAAATAAATAGTAAATTCATCTTACTGCTCCCTAGGTATCTTTTATGTGAAAATACTCCAATCTGGACTACAATTTGTTAATAAATCTTATTTTTAATTATTTGGAAAATGTGAATTAAGTTTCCATTTAAAACATTTGTTATTTAAATATTTTAAAGATTGCATTGGGTTTACTTTCTTGAATAGCAAGACTTGGTCAACCTTCAATAACATGGCTTTCAAAAGAGGTAGACAAAAGCAGAAAAGAATTTATTAAACTTTATCAAAATGTCCTATTACTGTAATGTAAAACAAAATAAGGGCTTAAATTATGGCATGAAAATTATGTTTTGAACCACAAAATCTAATTTAAATTAAAACAGATAATCTTGTAGTTTCACACACTATTTATTTGCTTGTTTATGATTTATTTATTCATCTATTTATTTATTCATATATCTATTTATTTGTTTGTTTGTATGGGTCAGAGTCTTACTATGTAGCTCAGGGTGCCCTCAACCTTATGACCTTTCTGCCTCAGCCTTCCAAGTGCAGTAATTATGGGGCTGTGCCATCTCTCTTCTGCTGGTTTTCTCATCGTAAGAAAGCTTCACATTCTGCTGCAAACATTCTGAATTTTACAGAGCTGGATTAAATGGGGAGGGAAAGGTTAGGACCCAACCGGTTATTCCAAAATTGAATGACCGACAGAAGTCCTATAGCCTCAAATGTGACAAGGGTGGGGCTCAGCAGCTTGAGTTTAAAGGGATGTCATCAACACCACACACACTTGTCATTAAGTCTGTTCTTTTCAGATGGGGCACAGTCCAGAACCATCCTTCTTCTTTGAGCTGCTGCTTTCTTCTATGTAAGATGAAAATGAGTTGCTGTGATGAACTGATCAAAGCTAAGCATATAACAAAATAACCTGGGAACACTGTGGAACAGTAAAGACTTTGATGGGTGATGAGGATCACAGGGAGATGGGGCTTATAGGTATCCTCTGGGTTTGGAAATGGCCGATTCCCATGCTAACATTTCACTTGTCTATGTTGTATGCATTCTTTATATTTTACATTAATTGTACCAGATAACAGTTTTAATCATGATATTTTTTATAATTATCTATATAGTTATTTTGATCACATATTTCCTAAGACTACACATATTACCTCCATCCACTATCCCATTTGCTTGTTCCTATTCTAAAATTCCACTGTCTATTTTCATATTATTTATTTTATATCCTACATACAAAAGAAAATGTGAAATATTCATTTTTGAGTAGGGTTATTGTGCTTAACATGATTATCTCTGTTGCATTCACTTTCCTAAAATATCTATTATAGATATTTTCACACACACACATGCGCACACCCACCCACAGCCACCCACCCACCCACCCCCCCCACACACACACCATACCTTTTTCTGTTGATTCATTGTTGAGTATTTGGTCTGATTTTTCACTTGTCTATTTTGAGTAATTCCTCAATATGCAGGTATTTCTATCATTTGCTGACTTCGATCTCTGACTGTGCAACATGCATGGTATTGCTAGTTTATATGGTAATGATTTCTTTTTGAAGATACTGCATAGTGATCCCTAGTAGATGTCCCTTTTTATATCTTTATTAGCCATGTACAAGGATACCCTTCCTTACCAGCATTGTTTGGATTTTCTTTTCTTGTGATATCCACTATGACCTGGGTGAGATTAAATCTCAGTATGGATTTAACTTGTATTCCCTGAGGCTAAAAATGCTGTCACTATAGTCAGTGAGCACTTACCCTGCAGCTAAAGCTCCAGAAACGTCTTCAGCTCTTTCCTCTCCTAAGTCTAATGAAAAGAAACACAGGGAAACTGGTTAAACAGATCCACTCTGAAGAACAATAGGGTACATTTAAAGCTATACTTAAAAAAGTTTGGGCGATGGACTTACATGCAGCTCTGTGGTCCCAGGAAACCGCTTTAATTTTCCCTTCTCATTAAATAAATTCTGACTCCTAGAACCATGCCATGGAAGAGCATGGCATAAATGGGTTTAGCATTGTCACTTAATTCATGTTCAAAACCTATCTTACAGACTCTTTATGAAAACTTTTAGATACTTAAGTAGGTGAATTTTAAATGTGCTCTGCTGAACCATGATCAACCAAGGTAAAATGTGCAGTACGTACAATATCTATATTTTGTGTAAGTAGGTATGTCATGTGTATTTGCAATTGATAAATATTTACCATACTCTCATTTTTTATTCTAATAGTTATGTTAGTAATAACTAAAAAATCCATGCTATTGCCCACTGAATTTCATTTAATGACTGATAATAGGTTGAAGCCTAAAGACTGAACAAACTGAAGAGAATACCACGCCCCACTAACAAAGATGTTAGAGATGATAGTGACTCCCTGCAAATGATGTACATGGTGTAGGAACCAAGGGTTTCCTGATGAGCATCTAAAATGGCAAACAGGACCTTAGTCACTGGTGGGGGCCAACAGAAGTGGATCTGTTCCACCTTGACTGAAGGTCAGAGAGCTTAAGTCTACTCTTGCTCTTTCAAAGTTATTGACAGGAAGTCTGACTTACAGAGTGGCTGTAAGATAGCCTGATTTAGGGGGTGGTTACTTGGCATTTTGGATATTATGATGGCCCATGCAGTGGATGGATCCACTCCACCTTGACCAACAGTCAGAGAATTCAAGCCTACTTCTGCTCCTTCAAGAATATGACACGAAGTTTGACCCAGGGAATGGCTGGCTCCAGAATGCCTAAACAACAGAATATTTAACTTAAAAATATAGTTGCTGGGCATTTCAAGTATTGATACAAGTAATTGTTTTGTTTGTCCATTGTGTCATGTTAAAGCAGTCTTTTGCCTTCTTCAAACCTTTTTTTGTGGATTGGGGTATATAAACATATAAAAAATAAACATGAGTGCATTCAGTATTCAGTATTCACTGGATAACCCTCTAGGTTCTGTTCTATGTTTCTGTATTTCTTTCATATCTCTGTCCCTCCTATCTAATTTTTCTAATCCACATGCCCTTACCCTGGAATGTGTGAATCCCATTGAGGCTGTACCCTGACAGATGTCAGCCACAATGTGTGACTTTAATAGTCACTCCTATTCATACTATTTGAAATTGAGTAGGTTCTTAATGAATATGTTTAAATTAGTACAGCCCAGAGAAGAAAATGTCATTACTCATGTATGACCCTTCCATGTGGCCTTTTATTTTCTTTCCAACAGAGAAGACATGGACAATGACATTTGCTATCCTGCATGTCTCTTGCTCATGGCAGGTAGTAATGATAACTCTGGCAAAGATATTTTCTCAACATATATGTGCAGCTTCTCTCATCTCCTGCATGGAGTGATTGAAGAAATTCACAGTTAGGATATTTCTTTTTTTTTTTGTTAAGTATTTTTAAATACAATCTTTTCTCATTTTGCATAGCTATCCCAATTCCCACCCTTTCCCCTCTTCCCGCTCCACCCTTCCCTCCATCCCACCTCCACATCCATTCCCCATTCTGATGCAGTCAACAAAGTCTGATACTTTACTTCCAGGAAGGCCTCCTCCCCTATATCTAGGCATAGCAAGGTATTCTTCCAAAAAGAATGTGCTCCTAGATGCCAGTTCAAGCACGAGGGATAAATCCTGGTCCCACTGCCAGTGGCCCCACAGACTGCCCAAGCCTCACAACTGTCCCCCACATTCAGAGGGCCTAGTTTAGTCCTGTGCAGGTTCCCCAGCTGTCAGTTCAGAGTCAGTGAGCTCTCACTAGCTCAGCTCAGCTGTTCCTGTGGGTGTCCCCATCATGCTCTTGACCCCTTTGCTCATATTATCACTCCTCCTTCTCTTGGACTGGTCTCAGATATCTCAGCTCAGTACTTCACTGTAGATCTCTGTATCTGCTTCCATCAGTTGGTGGTTGAAGTTTCTATGATGATAATTAAGTTAGTCGTCAGTCTGACTACAGGGCAGGGGAAGGCCGGTTTAGGTGTCCTCTCCGCTGTTGCTTAAAGTCTTAGCTGGCATCATCCTTGTGGATTCCTGGGAATTTCCCTAGTGCCATGTTTCTCACTAGCTCACGATATTTTTTTATGAACATATTTTCAATATTACTGACAGAGACAGGCTGCTTCTCTTCGGAGTTTCCTTTTCCTGTAAGGGAGACACAATGACTTCTTTGTCTCTGTTGGAAAGTGGCTAAGATGATGTCTGGTGCACAGTGGGTTCTCATATTGAGATGACATAACTTTGTTTTAAATTCAGTTCCACTTTCCCATCGAATCAGGGCTGTTAAATTGTGAACATATTTTTGCTTTCCTGCTTCATAAAATTTGAACTGGTATCCAGATGGTACTTCCCACAGAAACATATGGACAGACCGTTTACAAGGAGGACTCTTTCAGGATCCATCCCCACTTAGCTCAGGAGGCTGGCAATTTCACCAACATACTTCATGATCCTTGCTGAGGAGAAGTCTGAACAGATCTTGGCTTGGAGGCAAACACCTGAGGAAAGGTTGTGTAAACCGCTTCAGTGACAGGCATGGCTTTAGTGACAAGGGATGGGATGATGAATGGTGCTCTCAAGTGTGGCAGGACGTGGTGAGAAATTCCTCTGTCTCCGAGTGCAGGGTATAGACTTTGGTGTGGATATAATATATGGTCTTGGACCATGTAATTTTGCTTTTTAATTATTTAATATTTTGTTTTATGTTTATGCTTGTTTTACTCCATGTCCATAGAGAGCATTGACAAATACATAGAAGGCCATCCATGCCTTTTACGACTGGGAACTACTTACATAAAGGTCAGTGTGTACTGCAGTGTCAGTAGGAGTAGGCTGAAATACAGACATCTGTGAAGCACAAAGAACACTATTGATTAGAAATCAATGAAAGAAGGATAGAGTGGCCCCTTCTTTTATGACATGTTCTGGAAACAGATGGTTAGGTTACTTTTACACTGCTTGCTCGATAGGTTCATGATGTCATCAGCTGTTAGAACACATGTGTTCTGCCTGATTCTGTGATGTTTCCAGAAAGAGTACCACTTGAATCAGTGTCTGAGTAAATGAGATGTTCTTCACCTCTGTGGGTGGGAACCGTACAAGCTGCTGTGGCCGAGAGAATGAAGAACACATATATACTTTCTCTGCTTGAGATCTCCCTTGCCATTAGACCTCAGAGTTCTCGTTTTGGGTCTTGGACTCAAGTATTTCACCCATCTTCTAAGCCCATTCCCACTCAAAATCAAAGATCATAAGACCTTTAGAAGCAAAACTATATGCATTACTTCTAATGCCTTTCCTATATATCCACTCATGTTCTAAACCACATGCTTCTATGGAGAATAACAAACAGAAGAATTTAATTGCCTATGTGAAAACCTCATTATGTCCTTCTCAGACTCAGTTTCCTCATCTGTAAAATGTACAATAATGTCACATACGTGTATTGTGATGGGAATTGAGGCTCATGATTTAAAACTAACTAAAGTACGTGGCACATTGAATGTTTAAAGATTGGAGCAGATTCACACACATACACACACAAACACACATACACATGCATGATATACACATAGGGATTGACTTCAGATTTGAACCATGACTCGCAAAGAAGGAAGCAAGAAGGTCACTGTTCACCATTAAACAATAGAAGAAAAAAGACAGTTCATAAAAACAGCATATCTCAGGAGTAAAAACATCCTGCTTTTTAAATTAAGGCATATTATTCAGAGTGGGGACTGGGAAGAGAAAATGCAGTGAACATCAAGGGCAGCATCATGGTGGGAAACTCTGTACAATGCTTGGGGTTCATCCCAGGCTAGTGGATCAGCAGGAGCAGGTATGCACTCTTGGTCTCCAGCATGTAGTTAACAGAGTGAAAGGCTCACTATTCCTCCCCATGTTGCCAAAGGTAAACACATCTCAGGTGTGGAGGAACTATCACCATCCTCGGGAGTATGCGACTCAATGCCTGTAAGAATTCGTTACATAAAAATGCACTT
This sequence comes from Ondatra zibethicus, assembly GCA_004026605.1. NCBI lineage: Eukaryota > Metazoa > Chordata > Mammalia > Rodentia > Cricetidae > Ondatra > Ondatra zibethicus. The sequence continues at coordinate 32,227 of PVIU01005821.1, forward strand.
GACCTTTCTGTCAACAGGTCATCTTTAACAGAGCTTTATCTTTGTGGCTTTTGTCACACTAATGGAACTCCTGGGAATAGAGACCTGAAGACAGAAGTGGGAGGCTCATCCTGATGTCTGACTCTAACACCAGCAGTTCTGTTTTACATAGTGTGAATCCTCCATGGTGTCAGGTGCACAAACAGCAATTAGCAAGTGAAGTTTTCCTGAGCTAACAGTGAATATTTCAATGCATCCTTTTGGTACATCTCCCCACCTCCCCCTTTTCCTATCTCCCACTGCCTCTGAACTCTCCAAAATCTCTATTGGTGTTTCCTGTCTTTTTGGGTCATGGGCTGCTGGGGTTGGGGGAGCTATTTATAATCTTAAATTACTGAGGCACTGCATCATAATTGGGCTTAGGATTGACTCACATGTTTTGCCTATGCAACACACACAAATGTGTACCAAACTACTTATCCTGCTCCCTTTAATCTGGTTACTTGTGCCTGTTGGAGGTTTAAATCACACTTGCATGATTCAACAAGATGGGATCAGGAAAAAAATATTTAAAATAAACATTGAACATTTTGTGACTAAAATACATCACAGCTTTTATTTACTTTCTGTTTTAAACAGAAGTTGAAGACCATGTAGTTAAGAAATCCTGTTACATTTTCAGCACTATGCCAAGTGTGTCGCACACAATTTAATCCTCATGGTTACATCAGTATCATTAATTCTATGTTTCTAGTGATAAAATACACGTTGTGAAAGGTTGGGTAACTAGTTCAACACCTTGAAGGCATTAATAGTAAGACCTGGGACTCATTAATATGTTTTCCTTAATCGAAAATTCTGTACAGATACAAACTTTTGTTTAATGTTTTACACTAAGAAAGCCCGCTTTTCTTCGGTAAACTCTAGAATGGGCTGAGATGTTGAGGTATTGTGCAGCCTGAGCAAATAGAGAAAAAAAATCACTCATTGTGGGGACCATGAAAATCGTCTGTTACTTCAGTCATCTACTCCACCTGGCAGCATTTTGCAAGGATGCTGGGAACATCAATAGGTTAGTGAGGCTGAACTCCTAGGGAATGCACAACCTTATGTTTCTGAGCATTTAACTCATTAAAATTCACAAAGAAAGACCTTATGGTGCCATCATTTTATCCAGCTAAAATCATCAGTATGGCTCAAGTGCTGTGACTTTGTATCGTCACTCCAGCAGCAGTGAGCATATGGTTTGACTTCTCTGTGAAGCCTCAGGGCATCCAACAGTACCTTTCATGGATAATGGATAAAGGCTGTCATACCAGTAGGTAATGTCTGTTCCGTCAATACTCTCTTCATGCGGAGAATTTGGAGGCAATTTCAGGAGTTATAAACTGACCCAGGTCTATTCTGTCAAGACAAAATCCTTGGGAACCATCAGGGAAAAAGCTTCCTGCTTTTCCATCTTTGCATTTCCTCAGCTTTAACAGGGACTCCTTAAAGATTATTGGCACTCATTTCTAAAATGTAGCTATGGTTTTTTTTACCTTCTTCTTTTATAGCTTCTCTCCTGCTCCTGGAAATTATTTTTAAGTTATAATATATTCAAGGAATCATTGCAAGGACTTCTTGAGAATACACTCAAAGCTGTGATGCAATTGAAAATGGCTTTGTATATTATTTCTTAGGATCTCTGAAATACTTGAAGTATACCTGGCATCACTATTATTGGATTCAACGTTTCTAGCATATAAATACAATTTCATTCCTTTTATAGATATTCAAATCTGTATCACAGAGGTGCATTCGCCACCAAGAACGCTCATAGTGCTGAGAAGGGCAAAGTGAGACCTGAGGAGTGACAAAGCTCCTATATAAATTCTCAGACTGTCTAGGAAAGTGACTGCACAACATGCCAAGTTAGAAGGTAAAGTGGGGAGAACTCAGAGGAGTCTTCGTCCCCTACCTCAGGACAGTTTCTGCTCACCCATTTTTTTTCTCAGTAGACAGATACCAGTAAATGCTGTCATATAAACTGTCCCATTTGACCAAATTGTGCTTTACTTTTAAGATTTTTAAACTCTAGTGGTTCTCAACCTTCTTAATGCTGTGACCCTTTAATACAGTTCTTCATGTTGTGGTGACCCCAGCCATAAAATTTCTTCATTGCTACTTCATAATTTTGCTGCTGTTATGAACCATAATGTAAATATCTAATAAGTGATTCTCAAAGAGGTTACAGCCCACAGGTTGAAAACGAGCACACTTAGCTAGTATTCCAATCCTTCCAACTCTTTTTCTGATATCCATTCTACCCCATTCTCATGACCTCTACAGACTAAATCCCCAGCCAAAGGCAGTTTTTCCTGTGACCTGAGCCACACAGAGCCTGGTAAGTGGTCTTTGTGTTTTCATTCCTCCTCCTTCAGTATGTTTCTCACTTTTGCCTTTATCCCATTTCACAACTGGAGAAAGATCTGAACAGAGAGTTCTCAAAAGAAAAAAAAATAACTAAGAAATATCTTTAAAAGTGTTCAATACCTTTGGTAATTACAGAAATGTACATGAAACTCTTTAGATTAAAACTGTATCTTGTAACTCCTTTTCCACTCTTCTGATGATTGCTGAAGACATTTTCCACCACCAATATCTACCTACTCTGTCTCGTCTCTATCCACTTCATCCCATGACCACCCTGCTCCAGAAATTCTTTAATCTTTCTCTAGTATTCCATATGGATTTCCATCTCAGGTCACTTGACTTATGTTTCTTTATACCTCAAATCTCCTTGCCCAGGAATGTTTCACTAAGTCTCAAAGATCTCTTTTGGGGATTATAGTTATGATAGATATCATTCCTGTCCTTAATTCCTCTTCTCCTGGGGATGACTCTTGATTCAAATATGACCACTTTCCCTCTCGGAACCAGCCCGATTGTCATATGACAGTCATGAGGTAAAGTATGTGATAATCCATACAGGAAACAGAAAGACAACACAAAAATCCATCAGAATTGAAGTCTACACAGTTGTGGAGAGAGTAGCTAGAGATTCTTCTTAATTTTAACTCAGTGGAGACTACAGTTGCACTGATGTTTTTCTGATACCCCAGAACAGTTTGTGAATCCCAGGGTCATGCTGATGTTTCATTGTAGATGGAAGTTTCTCTCCTGCCTGGTCCCACAGCCCTTCAGTACCAAATAAAAATACAAAAGCTTATATTAATTATATGCTGTTTGACCTATTGCTCAGGTTTATTACTAACTAGCTCTTACAATTTAAATTGCCCATAACTCTTATCTACGTTTAGCGATGTGACTTGGTACCTTTTCTCAATAAGGAATTCTCATTTGCTTCTTCTGTGTCTGGCTGGTCACTGTGTCTCTGCTGTTCCTCTTCCCAGAATTTCCTAGTCTGTTCATCTGCCTATACTTTCTGCATGGCTACAGGCCATTCAGCATTTTATTAAACCAATATGAGTGACAAATCTTTACAGTGTACAAAAGCATTATCCCACAGTATTTAATATTTATTGGCCCTGTACAATGACCACCTGTACTTTCAAAGATGAGGAATTTTCCACATTTGTTTGATTCTCATCCTACTTCATCCCCCTTGACTAGCTTAGAGGAATCCTTTCTTTAAAGCACCTATTCTTCCATTAATCATGCCTGGTCACAGGACAGAGAAGCAGGGATTCTGAGAGATAAGTTTCTCTCTCCAGTTGAGGGAATATCCACTGGGGATTGGGGAGATGGCAGTGTGGCTGTTGTCATATCATTCACTCCGTCAGAGCAATTTCTTTTGATTGTGTGTCTATTCACCTTAAAGTTGCATGTTTTAAGTGTTCTCATATACTTAATACAAGAGTGTTCTCATAACCAATTTGTCATCAAATATTAACTTAGCACCAAGTAATAAGAAGCAGCAGCCCTATGCTGAGGTTTGAATGTAAAAACCCTTCCATAGATTATTGTGTTTGAACACGCTGGCTTCAGTTGGTGGCAATATTTGGGAAGATTGTTGAACTGTAAGAGGCAGAGTCTCAGTAGAAGTGGGATACTGGGCCTTTAAATTTTATATCCTGGCCCCAATTTGTGTCGCTTTCTGCTTCCTGACTGGGATGCAATATGGCCAGCATCCTCATGGTTTTGCCACTATGCCTCCCTTGCATGGTGCTTTATATGCCCTTGAACTGTAATAAAAGTAAAACTTTCACAGTAAAGCTCTTCTGGTCCGGTATTTGTCAACCCCATAAGAAAAGTAACCAATGCCTGTCATATCTTCTTGTTGGAGTAGTCTACAAAAGCAATACACAACTAACAGTGCAGCTTACTGCAATGTTTTGTGTATTCTGAAACATTACCTTCAAGTTGTGGGTGTTTCTCGCACTACTTATATTTTAGGATGAATGAAGTGGGTATCTGTGCAGGATTGTGACAGAGTGAAGTGTTGGCATTGAGTCTGAGGCAGATTTACAGTTAGACTCACCTTTGCCTTGAGTATTTTAATACCAGGCTAATGCAAATGATTTCTAGTTTAGAGGATCAAATTAATTCAAACCTTTTTGATGTCAGTTAATATCAAAAGCTTAGTTGAGAGAGATTCTCCTAAAGCCATGGGACTAACTGTCTACTCACTGAAAGTTCATCCACTAAGGCTGTGAGTTACCAGAATCTGGCTATATTTTATACAATTGAAGATTAGACTTTAATTAGTTAATTCCAGCATTTGCCATGCCATCACTCACAAAAAATAACTGCTCAGCACAAATCCTAGGTTCTAGCAAGCTCACAAAGCCCTTGCTGGATCAGAAAGCATTATGTATTTCCTGGAGAGTTGAAAGAAAAACTCTTCACTCCTTTATCACAGAATATCAGTAAGTCAGGAAGGAAGTTCTAAGTATTAGAGTGAATTCACTGCAAATGCAACACAGGGAAGATTACGTAAAGAAGATTGTGTTACTACCAAGTTCCAATTTTACCATCATTCTTTTAAATTTTAATTCAAGTAATTAAATTATAATTTAATGTACTTCTCTCTTGTTGCTTTTGTTATGGTTGAAGAGGAGTGTCTTACTATACTGCAAGAATGTTTTAAATAATACATAACAGCACACTAAGTTTTTATTTAAATCAAGAAAACATTGATTCTTATTTTAATAATCCTTTGAGTAACCCCTAATAGTTACAAATGTGTCATCAGTCATGTTTTGTTTGAAGGGTGGAGTGAGGTATTCCCTTTGCTGTTTCTGGGTAGAAGGTGTAGTGTACATGGCTGGCAAAAGAGACTCTTGGAAGAATGAAGTAGCATTCCCTCTGTCTTCGCAGACAAACCTAAAAATGTTACTGAGGGAGGAAGGAAAGAGTGTTCAAAGACCTTTCCATCTCAGCTGAGATCAGTGAAGTTTTCTCCTCCATAATGACCATGTAAAGTGATGATAATAGACAATGTATCTAAAGGACAGCTGTGAGAATTAGAAAAGACACACACATAATGTACTTAGGAAAACACCTGGACATGCTTGCATTTCCTGAGGCATTTGAACCCTTCTCAAATTAAAGTAGGTAAAATGTACTAGTCATGGTCTCATAGATCTCTCTGGGTGAATGGTACATTAGTATTTTAACTCTTTAGCCATGTACAATGAATTCCATGATAAAAAGATTATCATATGTGTATGTGTGTGTGTATACTCAAATACTATATGGATACAGGATAATGAGCTTACTTATTAAAAGAAATAACATTATATTGTACATACATAAACATTATTTACTAGTCTCTGTTTTGGATGTAGTCCTTTTATTATTTCTGGAATTTCAAAGAACTGTTTAAAGACATGTTTAAATATGCAAAGTTCTCGTCCTGCAAGGCAACGTGAACAGATTGGGAAACACCTCACCTGGTCCACAGTTTGCCTTGAAAGCATAAGGAACAGAGTACTACACCCAGAAATCACATAAAACAAACACAAAAAATAGAAAACAAAACAACAACAACAAAAAAGGCAAAACAAAACAAAAAGCATGGTGACCAGTATTTATTATTCCAGCACTGGGGAGAATGAACTAGAAAAATTTCAGGCCTAGCTGGCCAACCAGGCAAGCTTACTTGGTGAGAGCCAAGGCAGTGAGAAATAAAAGACATGAAGACATGGGTGCAGGCTGAGATTCAATATCCAAGGTTTTTCACATGCACGTTCACTCTCCCTTTCTATCAATAATGCATTACCTTTTTTTTTCTCCAGCTACAGAAGAGGTTACTACCTGATACTGTCTGAAGCAAAATTGTGTAAAGGTCAAGAATTCATTTCTACTCGTACATTTTCCATGACTTTAAGTCTTATTAAGGCTAACTATCGTTACCACAGGGGTGTTTATTTGGTTTGTGAGATGTTGGTTTACTGAACAAAAAGAATAAGTAAATATATCATTTAGAAATGACAGAAGCAATACTTATTTTAAAAGGAACAAATTCAGATAAACTTTTCTTTTTAAGTGTACAAAGCTCGAGCATGTGAAAAAATGACAAAGGTCACATTGAAGAGAAAAGGCAAAACTCAGGTCCACTGCAACTCTTTCACTTTTTGTTTTGTTTTGTTGTCTTGCTTTTTATGGCGGTGCATTCAGTATCTTTTTTTCCTTTTTTTCTGGATTTCCTTGACAAATTAATTTCATGTTTTACTTAAGTCTCCTCGAAGCTTTCCAGATGCATATGTGTTTAGTCACTCCAGAGTGTGCCTGCCTAAGAAAATGTTCAAAACAAGCAAAATCAATGCCTTCTCACTTGCTATGAAAAAACCATGAATGATGTGGCTAGAAAGTCGTGTCTCAGCACAGCTGTGCTAACAGACTGCTGATCGCAGTGACCTTTCTCATCAGAGCAGTTCAAAGCCTTCTTTCCAACTTTGCTTTTAATTTAATTATCATTTGAAGGGAAGAAAATCCTTTTATGCATCACTGAGAAAAAGACTATATCTTGGGACTGAAATGACATGACAATGAGTTTGCCTATTGCAATACATGAGAACTGTGTGATAAAAGCCAAACTCTGTTCCAGATGAGAGAAGCATTTTGTTTAAGAATAATTGGGTTGTTCTGCAAATAACGCAGAACTGGGTAGAATGAAACAGGAAAGCAAAGGCTCCCTGTGAATCTGAGATATATGGGGGAGCAAAATTCTTAGAGATGATGGAAATACTGTTTTTACTTCAGTGTGAATCATCTTAGTTTGCTTTCCCATGTGAAGCAGAACAGAAGATATCTCACGAGCTTTATTCTAATACTATTGAAATAGCAGGTGTCAGGCATGAATACCACTGCTAAGGTAAAGCGATCTGTGATCAAGAGATGAATAGAGTGATGTATCCTAACTAGAATTCACCCTAATGATTTTGACCAGAGCGCTCGAGTTCACTGACATTCTGCCTGTGCTCTACTGCTGTGGTTCCCATTACTTGGTTGATTACTGAGGCTCTGTACATGTCTGTAGCCAAGAGCTGGTTTATATTTAACCTCAGAGTCAGTCACTGCTTTCAGTTTGTCTTCAAGAGTTGTGTCTATTTTCTGTTCTTTCTTTTTTTAAATTTTATTTTTTAAACAATCTTTTTTTCATTTCACATACCAATCCCAGTTCCCTCTCCCTTCCCTCCTCTTGCTCCCCACACCCCACTCCACATCCATTCCTCAGAGAGGGTGATGCCTCCCATGGGAGTCAACAATGTTTGTCACATCACTTGAGGCAGGACCAAGACTCTCCTCCCTGTACCTAGACTGAGCATGGTATTCCTCCAGACAGAATGGCCAGTTCATGCACTAGGGATAAATACGACTCCATGGCCAGTGGGCCCACAGATTCCTAAGACACATAACTCACACCCACATTCAGAGGGCCTAAGTTTGGTCCTATGTAGGTTCCTTAGCTGTATGTTTAGAGTCAGTGAGCTCCCACTAGCTCAGGTCAGCTATTTCTGTGGGTTCCCCCATCATAATATTGACCCCTTGGCTCATATTATTGTTCCTCCCTCTCTTGGACTGGTCTCTGGAAGCTCAGCTTCCAGTGGTTAGCTGTGGATCTCTGCATCTGTTTCCATCAGTTGCTGGATGAAGGTTCTATAATGACATTTAAAATAGTAATCAATCAGATTAGAGGGGAAAACCAGTTCAGGCACCCTCTCCACTATTTCTTAGGATCTTAGCTAGGGTCATCCTTGTGGATTCCAAAGAATTTCCCTAGTGCCAGATTTCTTGCTGACCCCATAATTATTCCCTCTCTGAAGATATCTCTTTCCTTGTCCTCCCTCTCTTTCCTTCCCCCAACTCAACCTTCCCAATCCCTCATGTTCTCTGCCCCGCTCCCCTTCTTCCCTCACCACTCTACTTCCGCTCTCCCCATCCCTCCCACACACTCCCAATTTACACAGGAAATTTTGTCTATTTTCCTTTCTTAGGGGACCCATGTATGTCTCTCTTAGGGTCCTCCTTGTTTCCTGGCTTCTCTGGGGTTGTGGACTGTCAGCTGGTTGTCCTTTGCTTTATGTCTAATATCTACTTCTGAGTGAGTACATGCCATAGTTGACTTTCTGGCTTGAATTACCTCCTTCAGGACATTTTTTCCTGTTCTGTTCATTTGTCTGTGAATTTCAGCATGTCATTATTTTTTTAAACCTCTAAGTAGTACTCCATTGTGTATTTATGTGTGGACCTGTGCATATGTTCTCATCCATTTCCAACAGAAAATGCAGCTTTTTCCCTAATAACATTAAAACTTAAAACATGTGAATATAATTATATCTCTGCTACCACAGATGGATTGGTTTAGTTGGATAATATGCAGGTTACTATCACCACAATGTAAAAGTCTTTTTGAGAGACACTTCACACTGCATAATGCTAATGTTGCTAAGACAAGAACACAAGCTGATTAATGTAGAAAGTGCAACGATTCACATCTGACATACTTAAGTATATGTATGTTGAAATTCCTGGAAAAATTACAGAGTATAAATGATTTTAATTAAAAATAAACATGCTTTTGCTAAATTAATTATACAGTGCATCTAGATTTAGAAATTGTGTGTTGAAATAAGGTTGTAAACATGGCTATTAAAATTTCATTGAGGAAAGTTAGCCTTCCTGAATCCTTCCTATTTCTTATATCAAGCTGCATTAAAGAATTGATTTATTTTTTGGTTTCTTTACCAGGTACATTTGTTGCAATTGCCTTGGATAGTCACATATAAAAATCTAATTTTGCATAAAGACTGTGTAGTGATGAAATTCTGCATCTTTTCACTTGGAAATATAAAAACAAAAAAGTTCAAAAGCATGTCTCTATAGTGGCATTTCAATTGTATTTTAATAAATAAAGACTGCCTGAATATCTGAGAGTAAAACAGTCCAACCGATCAGCATTACAGACCAGGTTATGGTAGCATGCACCTTTAATTCTAGTAGCCACACTGGTTGCCACAGAAATCAAGTGTTGCATACCTTTAATCCCAGTGGTGCATGCCTTTGATCCCAGCCCTAGAGAGGAATATAAGACAGGGCAAGACAGCTCTCAGACAGTCTCATTTTGAGATTCCTGGAGGCAGGATCGCCGTTTCAGACTGAGGTCGAGGTAAGAGGCAGTGGCTGGCTGATTAGCTTTTTGGATCTTCAGGTTGAACCCCAATTTCTGAACCTGTGTTTTTATTAACCATGCTTAAAGTCTCTATGCAGATTTAGAGCACATAGATTATGTAGTCACAGAAGGTGGTCAGAGGGTTTGCATCCTTCCCTGAGACATGCCGTTCTAGTCATCTTTCCCTCACCTAGCACGCAAAAAGTTGCACCATCAAAATGAGAACATTCCCAGGTGAGCTGTTGTAACTTTCTCCTTTCATTTTTGAAAGGCAATTGTTCAGTTAATGCAGTGATATCTTTGAGAGCAAAGTTTCACAATTCTTCCAGTTTACAATCTAGATAAAAACGTAAGACCAAAATATCAAACACCTGCAGTATAAATAGGATTTTCTGTAATCTAATGTGAACATGACTGCACAAAAGAAGCATAATTGGCCAATTTTTTAAAAAAATGCATAGTATTTTTTCTTCCAAAGCATATGAGAAACCATTAAATAAGATTTTATTTGTATAATCAGAGTATGCACACAGGTTAGCATGAATAAATTACAGTGCTTCTGAAATCAACATGCAAAATCAAGTTTCCAGATATTGGTTTATGAAAGAGATGATTACATATTTGAAGTTATGACAACACAGATAGAGTTTTAAAAAAAATCTTTGACATTTTTCTCTGTACTCTAGTAACTAGATAAGATTTGGCAATTAGACAAATTACAAATAATATCCAGAATAATTGATCATACTTTTAGTCTCAAGTCCCCTTTCTCTAAAACTTTTGAAAAACAGTGAATTTAAAATTGTGAGTAAAGGAACCATAAGTTTTCAATGTGAGTACTCTTAAGAGCATTGCCTTTGTCCCCAAATGCTAGGGGTTAAAGCAGCACGATGGTGGCTTAGATACCTAAGAACACAGATGATGGATGGCTCTGCCAACACACAGAGCACATGTGCACTGCCCTTGTATTTATGATGTCTGACATTAGTTAAGGTACTCCACACCAGTTCAATTCAATAAGAGTACTCGCTCTCAACCCATAGAGAGATGAAATATTTTAAACAAGAGATATTTGAGTCTGTGTCATGCATCCCATAAATCCCTTTTCGTGATAAACACTGTGAGGTCCTTTAGCACTTTCTTCAAGAACATGACCACAGTGTACTTTCAATATAATAAATAGTGTTATGAATAAATTACTACCTGTTACTGTCCCTCCTTAGATGTGGTGACAAAACCCTTGTCACAGCCAGGGTGTGAAAAGTCAGGCAGAATATCCTATCACCTCACCTTTTGCTGTTAAGAAACACCCACATTCTCTCCCTGTAAATTCTTTACACAGGCTTGATGTGCTGGGGTACTAAAGTTTCCTGAAGCAGCTTACTCCACATTCTGGGTGCTATTCTAAAGCATATACATTTCCAAACTTCACTCACACCCTGAAGATAGTAGTAGAGAAACTATGATCAGGGGGTGCTGCAGAGCTTGTGGCAGTGATTGTGGAGTCTTAGAATTCTAACTTTGGCATCCCTTTCTTGTGCAGTCTAAGGATGTTTGCGAAAGCAGTAGTCTTTGCTCCCTGTCTTAGTTTCTTCTTTCTTTGACACTTAACCATTTAGACCTACCAAGAGACAGCTCAATGAGGAAGTTACAAAATAATCCCACACCCCAAAAATACATGAAATAAATAAGCAAGCAAAATTTAACAGTTTTCTAAGGACTTAACACAAATAGCCAAAAATGCATAAAACCATTTGAATATATTTATATATCAGAGAAATGCAAATAAAAATCTATGTTTGGATTCAATCTCAACTTATTCAGAATGGCCATGAAGAAAATAAATGACACCAGAAGCTGAAGAATATGCTAAAGCCAAGAAAGGAGTCCCAGTCACTGCTAGAAGTGGTGCAAAATGGTATATCCTCTGTGGCAGCAAATGTAGATTCTTCTCAAAAATCTAAAAGAAGAGTTACCATGTGAGCTAGATGCAATACTCATGTGTCTGTACAAAGGAATCTGAGTCCTGTACCACATAGATGCCCAGTCATCCATGTTTATTGCTGCACTATTCACTAATCCAAGATAAGGAATCAGCCGACATGTCCATCATCAGACAAATAAACAAAAGGAAGGTAGTAAGTAGGAGTTTTGTGAGGTCATGAAGAAAAGCAATCATTTGTCATTTGCAGGAAAGTGAAATGGAGCTGATCATCATCGTATTAAGCAAAATCAGTAAGATGAAAAATTAAAACACTGAGCATCTAATATTATTTATTTAACTGAGGTTAGGACTCATATAACATATGTCTCTACAGAGCATGCATATGTGTGCCTGTTTATGTGTACAAACACATGCTTGGCTGTGAATGTGCACATTCACTTGTGCATGTGTGTATATGTATGTGGGCTTATCTGGATACGTGTGTGAGTACATGTGTGCCTGTGTGTGCACTTTCATGTGGATGGATGTGTATGCATGTTTATGTGTACATGTGTGCATATGTATTCATCACAAAAAAACAGATGTCATTCCAGTTGACAAATGGAACAGGAATAACAAGGTGTGGGTGGAGAGAACATGAGAGCAGATGAGGGGGACACACTCAGATACTTGATGTGCTGAACAAACCCTGGAATCATGGGTTTGATTATGAATCATAAACTAATAGTTTTAAAGAACATTGCCATGTCTTTCATTTGCACAGGGTTCTCTTACACTAACAGCATGTATCTTGAGGGCACTAACCAGATCCCAAGCTTTGCCCAGATTGAATGAGTTAAAAATCTACCTCCAGTTCCTCTTATATATTAGAAGGGTTATTTCTGACTACTATTTATGATCAAACTGATCTGATTTAATTAATTCATGCTAGAGTGTGAATAATTCATATCAGCATATGAATGAATAATGAATTTGTCTTTTTCCAAATTCTCTGTTTGTAATGAGATAGCACATTAATAGTGAGTGTTCAGAGAGTGTTTGAATAGCTCATCTTGTCATTGTGCCTTTAAGGATCACATGCAGATGACAGGCTACCACTTCACTTATGTATAATTATAGCACAAACAATGAGGACACTGATGATGATAATTAGTATTTCTCTGGCACTTTACATCTCACAAAGTATATTTGTCATCATTCCATTTGATTCTTTAAAAGATATTATGAGGTATATGTCACTATCATTAGTTCCTGCTTACAAGTATGTTTATTTGAAAATGAGTAGGTGTCAATTTATAGTTGCAGCATGGCGCCTGTTTAATGCAGTCACAAGGCAAGGGAAAGTTCACAGACAAGTTGAAATTATCTGTGTCCATCAGGATTTTCTGTTTAAGTTATTTGACCATTAGATATGTGACAGGATAATTTTTTTAATGCAGATATTAGTCAGGTGGTGGTGGCACATGACTTTAATCCCAGCACTTGGGAGGCAGAAGCAGGCAGACATCCAAGTTCGAGGCCATCCTGGTCTATAGAGCGAGTTCCAGGATAGCCAGGGCTGTTACACAGAAATTCTGTCTCAAAAAACCAAAACAAGGAGGAGAAAGCATGATGCTGCCCAGTACCATTAGGACTGCTCAGGAGAAGGATACTCACATCTCTGCCCAGAACATCCTGCTATGGGCAGTGATGAGAAAACAACTGGCTTCTTATGGTGAGCAAATATATGGTGGGGTATGAGAGAGAGAGACAGAATGGTTCACGTTCCATAGAGAGAAGCAGGTCTGAAGAGGTGAAGCCGATGATGAGCAGGCTGAGGTGGGTGGCAAACCCTCGACCCTGGAAATATCTGGGACTGGGCTGCTGAGAAGGCCCATATCTGTGTCGGTGGCCCTGCTGCAGCTGTCTTCTGTGTTGATGTCCATGGCTCCTGTTACGACCTAGGCTGCAAGGAGAGGGATGCACAGAGTCGGTTCTACCCTTCATTGACTGAAACTCTAGGGGGAGCTGGCCTTTCTTCCCAATGGCTGCAGCACTCAGCAGAGCAGGCATTGTACCTCACAGTAGAACTGACCCTGTTGGAAGGGGCTTGGCTGAGCCAATCCTGAGAATGTGAAAGCAGGAGCACTTACCCTCCTCCCTTGCCTCTTGCTGCACAGAGTGAACTAGCAGGGGCAATGTTGGAGAGCACACACTGGTGGTGAGGGTGTGGGAAAGCTGGCAGACTGACCAGCCCTGCAACTACTCAGATGCAGATCCAGGCTTTGAGTTGGCCTACTCCAACATCTACCCCATCTATGATCTGCTGCACCATGGGATGGGGCCAGTCTGCGGGATCTCCATGACACAGGGCAACAACAGGAAAACCAGGGGAAGTCCCAGTGAGGGCCCAGTATCAATAATGTAGCAGAAATCTGAGGTCTCGAACAAGACTAATGATGCTTGGCCATGAACATTTGAATGTAAAGTTGTATGGACTAAAACTTATACTGTGTCACACTACAACTTCCATGATGAGTTTTCTCTTTTCTTTTTTTTTTTTTCTCTCTTAAATTTTGTTTTATTTTATTTTATTTTGAGGTGGGGGAGGTTGCAAGGTTAGAGGGTGGATACATATGAATGGGGAGATGAATGAAATTTAGATGGATGATTCAAAATCTATAAAGTATAAATAAAAAGTTTTAATTTTTTAAAAAAGTTAAAAAATAAATATGTAGAAATATATAGATAAATAGATAGATAGACAAAATGCAGAAGCAAATAAATAAAGAAAAGTAAACAAATTAATAAGCTATGATTAACAGCACAATGAAGGAGCATTGCCAGCAACACCAAACCCTGTCTGTTCCTTAAACTTGTTGAAAACTAAGTTTTACCTGGTTGCCCTATGAGAGCAAATACAACTAGATATCCGATAATACTTTGAAACTTGCTTTCTCCTGTCTCCAACAGATGCTGTAAACATCACTGCATTTTTAAGTCATGATCTTAATTGTTTCTTCAGTTATGTAAAGCAAGATGGAAGAAGTCGGGGGCAATATGGGGAGGGTTTCTTATGTAGGAACAAAATAGTCAAAGCAAAAAGAATAATAGATGTGGCTACATATTACACTTCATGGAACTCACACTTACAAATGTGTGGCCATATCCTCACTTGCCATTCACTACCACATTAGCTAAAGTTGCACAAATCTCTCTGGGTTTGCTCACTAGAGTAGAAAAATTTGAAGTAACATGGGAAAACAGTGATCCACTGGCATTATCCAGACACCTGCCTGAGCTATTAAGGATGTTGACTAGGGTTGGTTCAACAAGCAATAAAAATATGGAGATGTGATGAGAAAGTTCATTACCCTCACATACACTTACTAGTTTACTGATCCTAGTTTCCCTTTTATCCCTTTATAACACTACATTTTTGTTTGCCTTTCCTTGGTCTTGTCCTCCATAATCCCTTTCTAGCAACCTGACCTCTGTGGATATTTTAAACGAAACATGTGCATCTAAGGCATTTGAAAGCTGACATCCACATAAGAGAGGAAACATACAATGTTTGTCTTTCTGATTCTGACAAAGTCATTTTGAACTTGGGATATTCAGACTTTTTGTATTTACTTTATGCCTTTGTTTACTGGATCTTTTATTTATATCACTTGGTTACATTTGGCCAATAAAGTTCATAATTTTTATCTTTTCATTTTTAATTCCTTCATATTAAGAAAGTAGGTTATTTTACTTCATCTCCCATTCTTAAGTGTTCACATAATGTTTTCCCAATTTTAATGCTCACTCTTGATATTGAAAATGTATTCTTGACTTGCTGAATAACAATATACATCCTCAGAAATATCAGAGACTTAGGGTACTTAACTGCATCTACTCTAACATAGCTGTGTGTAGATGACACCATGAAGTTTTAACTTCTACCCATAAGAAAGTTTAGTCATTGTATGACAGCATTTTCCAACTGACTTCTTATGCTAGTAGTAAAATCAGTCACAAGCCAAATCTCGCAAGCTAGTTCTGCTGGATTCTAACAAACATTTCATTAATTTTTAGTAAATTGACATTCTTTAGATATTTCTCAGCCCTGAAGTATAACAACTGGGCTAATGTTATGAATCAGTGGATAAAGTCACTTGATGGTCCATGTTTCCTCCCCAGGACTCAAATGATGAAAAGAGAAAACAGACTTCAACAAACTGTTCTCTTACCTTAACATGTGGTACATCCTAACCACAACATGCGCACGCACGCACACACACACACACACACACACACACACACACGCAAGTATATAGGATAAAGAAAAATGTTTTAAATATGTAAAATAAAATTTAAAATCCATCCATTCTCATCTTGTGTTGTACAACTGTGCAGTCAGCCATGCTTAGTTGACAAGAAGCAGGTTGTTTATCTCTCGTAGGAGACAATGTCAGGACTTCTGCCTGACCCAGAGTTAGCATTGGTACCCTGCACGGAAGTCCCCATAGCTGAAATGTTTTGTCACATGAATGTTGTACCTTTCTGTTTCTGTGTAGGAAAAGTATCCTGATACTTTTGCACAGATATCTCTGTTTCTTAAACCTTCTCTGTTCTTCTAAAGGGAGTCACCTCTCCCATGATAGTGCATTTCATATAGAAGTAGTTGTACTGATATTTTCAAAAACTTCTTTTCATAGATATATGTAATATAGTTTTGCAAAGTTCTTGTTTACATTGAAATTTAATGTGGGGGGTTGTGGGTGGATGCAGGTGAGTATGCACACATGGATGTGTATGTATACATATTAATGTGAAAAATCATCCTCTATTGTCCCTCTTCTTTACTCACTGAGGTAGCATCACACATCCTATGTTAAAACCTTGAAATTTTCTCACTGTGTTTTGTTGGTCCAAGTCACTTTCCTTTCCAAGCTACAGATTTTATTATGCTAACACTTCACTTCTATTTTGTATCCCAGAGTTAGATATGATGTCTTCTGGTGATATTTTCTATAAACCATTTAGAGTTACATTATTACCATTTTTTTGCACTTTGGAATATCTTTTGGAAATAATTTTTTCATGGAAGATATTTGTAGAAATGTGTACTTGTGCAGGGGTTGACAATCTTCACTCTTCTTTTCTTATAATAAGTTCAAAATATTCTTATTCTCAAAAGATAGCCTTAATGGTAACACAAATAGACTCTGAAAATTATTGTCTCTAAGATCTTTGGAAATGACAAATTATTGTTTCCTGATTGTCTTCACCTCTAATAGGAAGACTAGGGTCATGCTGACTTTCAGAATCTTGAGTCAATATAATGTACTGTTGAATGAAGATGTTTATTAAGTTGCCATATCTCATTTTCTGCTGCTTCACATGCACATAGATATTTTTGTGCTACTTCTACATTCAAATTTCTTATAAATAATATATGGGTTTTATTTGTAGAGATTGATGTATTCAGTACAATAAAACTGTTGGTAAGGTTCTTGCATTTATATGGAAATAAAGGAGCAGGAAACTAAGATTGCAATTCCACCAGGCATTTTAGAAAACAAATCCTCAATGCAGCACAATTCTTCAGTTTTGAAATTCTGGCCAGGGATAAAGTGTAAGCAGAAACATAGAGAAGTAAAAATGTCCCTTTCAGCACAGACACCTGAGGATGTTTCCCATGTCTGAAAATTATAGGGAGAGTGAACCATAACAAGAGACTTAGAGAGCTGCTCCAATAATCAGAAAATCCTTCCAGAGAAGGCTCAGCCTACACTGTTTTTATGCTTTGAGATATTTGAAAAATTTACTAAAACTAAATGAATCTGATTAACTTAATTTGAAGAATTATCTTATTATCTGATAACTATTTGGAGAGACTACATGCATGGGTGGGAGAGACTTACCTACTTTGTGTTTAGTGTCTGGGTCTTACAGAAGAAATGAAATGGAATGGGATAGTTGAAGACCTGATGCATCATAGGTTTTGATTTGGGTAAATATTAGTTTGAATTCCAGTTTTATTGTATTCTGAATACAAGTGAAAAGGTTATTTAACTTTGTAATCATTCTTTCCCATGTATCCTTCCTTCCAATGTTAAGTCTATTGGTATGCTTGCCCTCAGTGTATTTTCACTAACTGATTTTCATGTGCACCTAGCATTGCTCAGAGTTTTTATTAGTCAATCTTATCCTGAAAGACAAGACAGAATCTTGAATTGAGAGAGTGCATACCTATAAAGCATGGAAGGACAGGAATGTTAATTTATCTGTAACTGCCATTTAATTTTATTTCTATATCTCTCTGATCTAGAGAGATTAAGCGGATAGAATGATACGTAGATCTAGCTATACATTGAGAATGAAAGGTTTACTTGAAGAGTTCACAGAGACAGAATTAGTCTTGGTAATGCTTGCTGCTTCACTTGATTTCTTTGATGACAGTCCTTTCCACCATTCAAGCTTCAATTTAATTTTATCCTCTTTTTCCACAACCATCTCTCCCAGCATCCAATTGAATTATTTAGTTCATTTTTTCTTCTTAGCTATTTCTTACTGTTTGATGTAAACTCCACAAAGGCAGGGAACTCTTATTCTTGATTTTGCACCCAGTACTCAGCATGCTGCCAGGAACAAAGAAGGGTGTCATTAAATATTTATAATTGGATAAGTGAAAAGGATGAATTATTAAGAGAAACGAAAACATTATATAGTATCTGAAAAAGCAATGCATCACAGAAAATTTAAGTTAAACTTGCCAAGATTTCATGGCATCATTGCTAATTTTAGTGGAACCCAAAGGAGTTCTGACTTTGGAGCCTTCCTGTTCAGTTGAGTTCTCGTAAGTGTAATTAAAGATCAATGAACCAAGTTCTTAAAAGGAAACCACTTTAATTGCCACAATTGCATGATTGAGATGAATAATGAACGTTCTAATGACAGTATAATGTTAAATATTCAAAATAGTTATCAAAAGTCAATTAGAAGATAATTGTATGGCACTGAGCTGCAGCAATAGAAAGAATCCTCCCTTTGGGGAAAGGCTGATAACAGGAGAAAGGAACCTTATTTTTATTTCCCCAGAGCTTTAATTTAATCACACAAAATGTAGAAAAACTTTAATTAGGTTGTTACAGTTTGTTCAGGTCACTGTAACAAAATGCTGTGGATGAGTTCAATTATAAGCACATTTGTGTATTATAATGTTAGGTGCTGGGAACTCCAAGTCAAGGCACCCAGAGGTGTGCTGTCTAGCCAAGGCTACTTTCATGGCTCTTAGGAAGCATCTTCCAACTGAGTGTGCATGGTGGATGATACAAGGAGTTCTCTGGATCTTCTGCTTAGTCATCCTTTCCATGAGGGTAGAGACTTTATGACCAGTTCAGCTTTTGAATTCTACTAAGGGACTGGTTTCCAGTTTGTAAACTTTGGGGTCACACACTCTGACTGATTTGAGGAACCCATACTTCATTATCAAATAGAAGCGTTCCTTCCAGATTTCCCATTTCATTAACCATCAATTGTTCCTGGATTTTAAATTTTAACCATTTCAAAAAATTCAAGAAAATCTCCTTCAACTGATGTGGATTATGGAATGACTATATTTTAATGATTAAAAATTATACACAGCAACTACTCTGAGGTTTAACATTTTGATGATTTTTGCCTTGTAGCTCTCAAAACAGAATATATAACATTCATTGTTTTAACAGTATAATGGAGTAATTTTCTGTGAGGATGATGACTGTAGATAAAATCCAGAATGTATGAATATGAATTCCACTCAGTTTGTCTCCAGACAGAACAATAGTTAAAACTAACTGTTTTGTATTTGGGAGTCTTGAAAACTATGATATTGATTAAAGTTAAACCTTTGCCAAAGGAAAACGATGAGGTGATAGAATCTCATTTCATTTGGCATTTAGTGAAGTACCTTCATGATAGTCGCTTTTGTCTCCCCTGAGTGTCAGTTAACCAACACTATGGTTGGGTTGTAAATCTGCAGAGTCCTATTTTCTGTGGTGATGTGAAACACATTCTTTCCAGCCCTCCCTCCTCTTACTTTTTCTTTTTCTTTTTTTGGTTTTTCGAGACAGGGTTTCTCTGTAGCTTTGGAGCCTGTCCTGGCACTCGCTCCGTAGACCAGGCTGGCCTCGAACTCACAGAGATCCACCTGCCCCTGCCTCCCGAGTGCTGGGATTAAAGGTGTGTGCCACCACCACCTGGCTCCTCTTACTTTTTCTTTGCTACATCAAAACGCACCTGGGAACCATCTTTTCAACCTTATACAATTGTTAGTTTTCAACTACTTAAAATGTTAAAGAGCTTACTTTGTCTAGTCTATTGAAGTATGTGAGACCGGAGCAGAAAGAATTATTAAGATTCAGAGGTAGATGAAGTAAACTCAAATTGCATAGAATAACATCAGCATCCTGCTTTATGATTCCCAAAATGTGCCTTTCGTGAGAAGAAAAAAATCAACACATGTTTCTTTGGAACGGTGTTTGCACAAACATAAACAAATCCCTAATACGAACTAGTTGAGCAGCAAGCTCATCAGGAAGTTATCTTTTTTGGGGGAAAATTAGTCACCAATGGGCACAAATAACCAAACCTGCAGCTAATGGTTGTTAGTTAAAAAGTTTGAGAACATAGTTCTCTTTTTTAGGTGGAGAGATGCTTTTAATATGAAAGTAGAAAACAAACCTTAAATTTTTAAAAGGTAAACATAAGACATAATGTATTTAAAAAAGTGTCAATTATTTATTATGCTAGATCAATTATCAACATCTAAGTTATTAATATAACATATCAAAAACAAAGTAGAAACAAAAGCAAAAAAGTCCCAAAATATTTGAGACAACATTGCCTGATTCATAACTAGAAATAGGGAGTGTTACAGTATTAGATTATTTATAGTGCTACACTTTCACAGAGCATTGTTGCAGAAGTCAATAGGGCAAGAAAAGACTTGAATGGCATTGTAAACCAAATAAGCTTAACAGATTCAGAACTACCATCATTTCATACTAAAAGATCAGAAAAATATTAATTCACTTAATACTACATATGTGCATATGTGTGCATAACACTATATCTAAAATGACATCAATGTATATATCATACTAGAAGATTCTTTGTGTCTTTATCTACAAAGTATGGCCATATATTTTTAAAGAAACAAAATCAGTTAAATATGTTTTCTAATAAGCAATGTGATAAAACAACAAATGAATCAGTCTGTAATACTCTTTCCCTTAACATTTTTAAGAATTAAAGTAATTATCTGTTTAGAGAAAATGAGACCTTGCTAATTTTTAAATGTAATGTTCAGAAATTTCAGGGAACACTTTTGCAATGTTCACAGTGAAAACACAGAAAAGCACATTTTTAAAAATTATTTTCTATTATAAAGTTTCCTTTTTATACAATGCAATTTGATAAATTTTCTTTCTCCTCCTCCAATATCTCTCAGATAAACCCCATTTCCCTACCCATTTCATTTCATGTTCTCTATCTATCTCTCTGTCTCTAAGAAGAAGAGAAAGAAGCGGGAGGAAGAAGAGAAAAATAATAATTATTAGAATAATAAAAATATTAAAAGATACAAAGTGAAAAGGCTAATTATCATATAAAAATAGACCTATTAGAATTACACCTGAGTTACCTATGAAGACTTGAAAAACCAATAGGGCCTGGACAGATGTGCTGTAGACTATAAGAGACCACAGATGCTAGCCAAGACTACTATACTGAGCAAGACATTCAATCACCAAGATATCCCATGACAATGTCAATTGAAATAGTGTCTATCTATAAATCCAATCCTATAGAAGATACTAGAAAGAAAACTCCAACACAAGGAGGTTAACTACACCCATAAATGCACATGAAATGAATTTTCTCATATCAGCATAATAAAAAGAAACACACACACACACAAATAGAACCCCTCCCACACATATATACCACCACCCAAACCAATAATGAAATAGCAAGAATTAGATGGAGACAGCTCTCAGACATAGTCTCATTCTGAGATTCCTGGAGGCAGGATCGCCATTTCAGACTGAAGTTGAGGTAAGAGCCAGTGTCTAGCTGTTTTGCTTTTCTGACCTTTAGGTTGATTCCTAATATCAGTCTTTGGGTTTGCTCTACTTGCTGGTGGTGAGCAAAGGCATGGCTCCCTAGGAGAGGATTTCTCACTCAGCATTAGTGGCAAAAACATCATAGTGGCTCTTTTAAGAGCCAATGCCACCAAACATTTAAATGGTGTTTATGAGCAGCCTCAGGTATGCTTCTTGGTAGTGGCATGGACCTAGTAACTCCACAGAGTTGTGGCAATAAACATGTTTCCTGCCAATACCTCTGCAATGAAGCTAGACTCTCAAAAAGCTAAGGAATGGGGTAGAGTCAGCTATTAAGCCACAGTTTTAATCCTAGCCATAATGCTTAGCAGATTAAAGACTCATGTGGTGAGCAAAGGATAGAGATATACAGTAAAGACAGGTGGAATGAAAAAAATTCCTCTAAAAGGTTTACAGTGCTTTTAAAAATATACGTAGGCTTGGGAAAGAAAAGAAAGAGGATAGAGAAAATACTTTTTAAAAAAGAAATAGAGTAGTTGTGTATGGTGGCACATGCTATTAATCCCAGCACTTGTGAGGCAGAGACAGGTAGAGCTCCCTGAGTTTGAGGTCATCCCGGTATACAGAGTGAGATCTAGACAGCCAAAGACACACAGAGAAACACTGTCTCAAAATAACAAAAATAAAAAATAAAAACAAAATAAATAGAGAAAAAAGCCATGCAAAGACAGAAGATGCATAGAGAATCTAGGTACTGTATGTTACTGTGTTGTCTTTGAATTGTTTAACTGCTGAGGAAGGAGCAACAGCTGCTAAAGAACATTTGATTATAAATGCTGCCAGATTAATCCAACCTATATATTTTGAAAATGCCTTAACTTCAAATTTAAGTCAAAAGATGTGTTACTTTAAAGAAGAGGTTTTTCTTTTGTTTCCACAGGAAATGAAAGCCTGTAGACTCATTCTGGGTTAGAATAATATGGTTTGATTGAGGAAGATCTCCTGAAAAATCTCCAATGGGAACAGATGGTCCAAATGATCTGACATTTCAGAGCACCTCTGTTGCAGTTTCCTCTGAGTTCTATATCCAGAACAGCTTCAAGACCGATGGCTGAGATGATCCAGCCTCACAGAATATGCCAGTCAGGATTTGACCATAACCCTAAATTTTCTTTGGATCCCCACAAAATTCACAGCATTCCCAGTCTGCAGGAAATAGCCTAGAAAACTATGCCCACATTTTCCAAAAATGGAATAAGGATATTTGTCTTTGTTTAGTGTGTTGTTTACAAGTTGTTATGGACAATGTTCAGAAAAAAACCTAAATAAAAGGATATTAGATTCAGGGTCTTGATTTGAAAAGAGAGAAAGGAAAACTGCCATGGGATAATGCTTTTGTACACTGTAAGGTTTTGTCACTTATATTAGTTTAATAAAACACTGATTTACCAGTAGCCAGGAAGGAAATACAGGTGGGCTGAGCAGATTAAGAGAATTCTGAGAAGAAGAAAGACTGAGAGTCAGGCACCACAGAGATACAGAGGAAGCAAAATGAGAAAGACTTACTGAGAAAACCAAGTCACATGGCTAAACATAGATGAGAATTATACTTTAATTTAACTTGTAAGAGGTAGGTAATAATAATAAACCTGAGAAAGAGGCCAAATAGTTTGTAACTAATCTAAGCCTCTGTGTGTTTTTTTGGGACTAAACAATGGTCAGTGATATCTCTCAATATCCATGATCTTAATTTCCTAATAAAAATATACAGACTAACAGAATGGATGTGAAACCAGGGCCTGTCATTCTGTTAAAATAACCCCCCCCACACACACCTTAATATCAAAGATAGACATTACTGCCAAGTAAAAGGTTAGAAAAAGATTTTCCAAGCAAAAAGATCTAAGAAGCAATATGTTGTAGACACTCTAATATCTAACGAAATAGACCTCATATCAACATTAATCCAAAATGATGGTAAAGGACACTTCATTCTTATCAAAATAAAAATCGACCTAGCTGTCATGGAAATTTGTAACATCTATGCCCTGAATGCAAGAGCATCCATGTTTGTAAAAGAAACATTATTAAAACTTAAACCACACACTGACCCTCATACATTAATAGTGGGAGACTTCAATATTTTACCCTAACCAATGGATGGATCATCCAGAAAAACACTACACAGAGAAACTCTGGAGCTGAGAGTCTTTATAAACCACGTGGACCTAACAGATAACTACAAAACATTCCACTCAAACCTAAAAGAATATTTATTCTCCCCCCAAACTCACAGAACTTTCTCCAAAATTGACCACATACTCAGTCACAAAGAAAACTTCAACAAACACAGGAAAACTGAAGTAAACCCCTGTATTCTATCAGACCACTGCAAGTTAAAGCCGAACAACAGAAACAACAGAAAGCCTACAAGTTCATAGAAACTTAGCACATCTCTAGTGAATGACTGTTTAGTCAAGACTGAAAAAAAGAAATTAAAGACTTCCTGGAATTCAATAAAAATGGTTGCACATCATACCTAAATTTATGGAACACAGTGAAAGTGGTGTTACAATTATCACATGTTATTTACTCATAGGTGGTTTTTTAAATCAAAGCAAAGAAAACCAGCCTACAAACCACAATCACAGAGAACTTAGACAACAATGAGGACACTAAGAGAGACTTACATAGATATAATCTACATGGGAAGTAGAAAAAGACAAGATCTCCTGAGTAAATTGGGAGCATGGGGACCTCGGGAGAGGGGAGAGGCAGGGAGGGGAGCAGAGAAAAATGTAGAGCTCAATAAAATCAATAAAAAAAAGAAAGTGGTGTTAAGAGAAAAGTTCATAGCACTAGTGCCATCATAAAAAATGGAGAGTTCTCATACTTGCAACTTAAAAGGACACCTGATAGCTCTAGAACAAAAAGAAGCAATGGCACTAAAGAGGAGCAGACTGCAGAAAGCTGAGGGCTGAAATCAGTAAAATGGAAAAAAAAACAAAACAAGAACAATACAAAAATATTATCCACCATGATCAAGTAGGCTTCATCTCAGAGATCCAAGAATGGTTCTGCATATGAAAATCAGTAATATGATTCACTATATGAACAAACTGAAAGAAAGACCACATGATCATCTCACTAGATACTGAAAAAGCCTTTGGCAAAATCCAGCACTACTTCATGATAAAAGTCTTGGAGAGATCAGGGATGCAAGGGACATACATAAACACAAGAAAGGCAATTTACAACTTGCCTATAGCCAACATCAAGTGAAGAGACACTTAAAGCAATTCCACTAAAATCTATAACAAGACAGGGTTGCCCACTCTCTCCATACCTATTCAATATAGTACTTGAAGTTCTAGCTTGAGAAATAAGAAAACTGGAGGAGATCAAGTGTATAGAAATGGAAATGAAGAAGTCAAAGTAACTTTATTTGCAGATGATATGATGAACAAAAATTTTAGCAGGACACTCCATTAGCTGATAAACACCTTCAGCACTGTAGCTGGATACATGGCTAACTCAAAAATATCAGCAGCCCTCTGATATAGGGGTGTATATGACAAATAGACTGAAAAAGAACTCAGGGAAACAACACCCTTCACAATAGCCACAAACAATGTAAAATATTTTGAAGTAACTCTAACCAAGTGAGTGAAAGATTTGAATAAAAAGTACTTCAATTTTTCATTTTTGAAGAAAGAATTTAGAGAAGTTATCAGAAAATGGAAAGATCTTCCATGATCATTGATTGGCAGAATTAGCATAGTAAAGTGGTCATCCTACCAAAAGCAATCTACGGATTCAATGAAATCCCCATAAAAAATCCCAACACAATTATTTACAGAAATTGAAAATATAATACTCAATTTCATATGAAAGAAACAAAAAAACATGTTGTTAAAAACAATTCTGAACAGTAAATGAATTTCCAGAGGAATCACCATCCCTGATTTCAGGCTACTCTACAGAGCTACTTGTAATAAAAATCACATGGTATAGGCAATAAAAACAGACATATAGATCAATGGAAAAGAACGGAATACCCAAACATAAATCCAGACTCTTATGTGCACCTGATTTTTGATAAAGAAGCCAAAAATTTGCAAGGAAAAAAAGAAAACATCTTCAACAAATGGTGCTGGTCTAGCTGGATGTCTGCATGTAGAAGAATGCAAATCAATTCATATTTATCACCTTGCACAAAAGACGTCTAAGTGAATCAAACATTTCGATATAAAACCAGATATACTAAACCCGATAGAGGAAAAGGTAGGGATCAGCACATGAGACAACTTCCTGAACAGAACACCAATAGTGCAGGCATTAAGATTGACAATTAATAAATGGGACCTTATGAAACTGAAAAGCTTCTGTAAGGCAAAGGACACTCTCAATAGGACAAACCAATAGCCTAAGGAGTACAAGAAAAATTTTATCCACTCCACATCTGACAGATGACTAATATCCAAAATATATAAAAAAAACTCAAGGAACTAGACATCAACAAACCAAACAATACAATAAAAACTGGGGTACAGGCCTAGAAGGAGAATTATCAACAGAGGAATCTCAAATGTCTGAGAAACACTTAAAGAAATGTTCAACATTCTTAGCAATCAGGGAAATATAAATCAAAACTACTTGTGATTCCATCTTATATCTGTCAGAATGGCTAAGGTTAACCACACAAAACTGACAGCTCATGCTGGAGAGGATGTGGAACAAGTGGAGTCCTCCTCCACTCAGGTAGGTGTGCAAACTCATATAGTCACTATGTAAATCAATGTGATGGTACCTCAGAAAATTGGGAATTAATCTACCACAAGATCCAGTTATACCATTGTTGGGCTTATGCCTAATACACCCCATCCTATCACAAAGATGCCTATTCAACTATGTTCATAGCACCTTTATTCTTATTAGCCAGAAACTGGAAACAACCTATATGTCCTTCAACCCAAGAATAGATAAAGGAAATACAGTACAGTTAAAGAATGGAATATTACTCGTCTGTTGGAAGAAACTACATGGCTGTCAGACTCCCTTTGACAAGCACAACTCTGCCCCAGGTCTCTAGACTTGGGGTGAGAAAAATTTCACCCATGAGCCCACCCAGTGCCTCTGGTGCAGGGCAGTTGTGCACCATTATGGTGAGAGAGTACAGTGTAGTAAAAGGGAGAGATAAATGATTCATGTGCTGGGAGAGAAGCATATCTAAAAAGTATAGTGAGGAGCCAGCTGAGTAGATACCCCGCTTGCCAACCAAGGCCAGATGTCTGGGTCCGGGCTGATGCCAAGGCCATGCCTTGGTCCATGACTGATGGAGTTCTGGGGGCCTGTGTTGACATCTGTGGCTCCACTATGGGCAATGTGGACTCCCAGAGTTTGGCCCAATACATGTGCCCCTACAGGGGCCATGCCAATCCAAGATTCCTGTGCCACCACCCAAGACCATTGTGACATCTGGCTCAAACTGCTGTCAGTGATCCTGCTATGGCTGGTCTCTGAGTTGATGTCCGTGATTCCTGTTGCTACTGAGGGCCTTGCAGAGGCCTGTAGTCTAGTCTGACAACTGAAGCCATGTTTGTCTTAAAGGGTCAAGCTGCCACTGGGGTCATACAGACCTGGGTAACCCATACCATCACCTAAGGCCATAGTGTCATCTGGTCCTGGACTGAAGACAAAGGACATGTATGGGTTCTTGGCCTTACCGCAGCAAGGATCTGTGTTGGTGTCAGTGGCTCTTGTTACCGTCAGAGGCTGAGTGGATACCTGGTATCTGGCCTGTCACCTGGAGACATGTTGCAGTTCAGGGGCCATTTTGACACTTAGACCATGCCAACCTGGGAGATCTACAATGCCAACTAAAACTATGATGATACCCAGGCCTGGAATATTGCCAAAACCCATGTCTGGATCCATGGTCCTACTGCAGCCCGAGTCTCTGCTGATGTGGTGTAGGAGGGTCCTTCTGTATTTGGGTTGCTTTCATTGGTTAATAAAGAAACTGCCTTAGCCTTTAGATAGGGCAGGACTTAGACAGGGAAAAGAGAAAAGAATGCTGGGAAGGGGACAGGGTCAAAGAGAGCTGCTTGCCATGAAGCTGCCAGGTCAGATACGCTGAATCTTTCCTGGTAAGCCACGACTCGTGATGACACACAGATTATCAGAAATGGGTTAAACGAATATGTGAGAGTTAGCCAATAAGAGGCTAGAGCTAGTGGGCCAGGCATTATTTAAATGAATACAGTTTCTGTGTAATTATTTCGGGTATAAGCTAGGAGGGACCAAAAGCAGGCCCACCCTATCTATACTACTACAAATTGGCTGCCCAACGTGGTTGACTGACTCCATGTAAAATCTGAGAGAGCTTCAAAAAGAATACAGAGTTTAACAGAGTTTTTGCTGTTTGCTAGCAGGGTGCCGCAGAGAAAATTTCCTCACTCAGCATCCACAACAATAAAAATACTGTGGCGGTTTAAAAATCCCAGATTTCTGGGCTATGCTGCCAGCACCATCTCTCTGGTGGCTCCCACTGGATACAGATTATTTGGATGGGATTTCTGACTAAAGTGCTACAGCTTGCTTGCCTGATGGCAATGTGGACTCGCTGTGTGCCTGGAACTGTGTGAGGCTCAGGGGCACCAAATGGCTCTGAAACAGGAGCAGCTCTGCCATGCTAAACTGTGCTGCTCCCAGGCAGTAACTATCATAATTATTATAATAATAGTGCAGTTAAGGTTTAGACTGGGCAGGAAACAGGCAGTACCATATTTCTCCTACATGGAGCAACTTGAGTTTTTAAGAAGTGCTCCTGGACAGTAAAGAATTACAAATTCACAATAGGACAGATTCAGACATAAATGACCTTTAAATGGGTCACACTGTTGGATGGATGGCTGTATGTAGGCTTGGGAGAGAATAAAAGAAGAATAGAGAGTCAAAGTTAATGCTTAAAATAAAAGGGTAAAGTCTTTAAAGAGACAGTAGAGATAGTCATAGATTGAAAGAAATAAAAATAATCTATGTAAAAATGGAAAATTCACAGAATGCCTGGATTATGTATTTTATTGTGTTTTCTTTGAATTTTTTGACTGTGAAGGAGCTAAGTACAGAGAGAATTTTCATTGTATGGGCTGCCAAACAAAACCAACATATATGTTCTAAAGGTATCATGACTTTCAAATTTGGGTCTAAGGATATGATGCTTTGGAAAAGAGTTTCTTCTTTTGTTTTCACAGAGGATGAGACCCTGTGGATTGCCTCCAGGCAAATATGGTTTGATAGACCACGTCCCCCTGAAAGGTAGCTGTGAACACCCTCAAAAATTACTTCACTCACTTGGTGACTGAGATGATCCTGGCACACAGGTTATACCATGAAAGACCTGATTAACAGCTCCCCCATATAGCAGGAAGAAGTTTGGAGAGAAAAAACTATGCCCATATTCCCAAATATTGTTTATAAATGTTCTTTTACATTTTAAGGTGGTTATGATATAGACATGAATAATTTGCATTAGTATGGATTTTGCTTTAGTGATACAAGTTTAAGGTCAATTTTGTTATATATATGTATTTCTGATCTTGATTAAGGTATTGCAATTATGTAGTTCATCTAAAAATGTAATGTATAATTAGGAAATATAGGTTGTTAATGGATAATCATCAATAATAGTCAAGCTTGTAGTCATGTTAGTTAGATTTTCTAGATATATAGAGGTATATTTCAGTTAGATAGGCATTCTTCATATCTTTCAAAGACTACAGAATATGGCATTTAATGTTTTGATAACTTAGGACTTTTCATGACAATGAGACACATCTGCTCCTGGCAGCACCAAGCTACTTCCAGAGGAAAATGGGCATTGAAGAGGCTCCTTATGGAGTTTGTTAGCCATTTGGGCAAGAAACTGCTCTTGCCTGGAGTGCTTAACTGGACACAAAGAACCTGCAGAGAGAGGACTGCTAAATTTGCATAAAGGTGAGATGATCCTTCAGAGTTTCTGCTTCATGAAAGAGCATGCAAGACATTCTGCAGGATACAGAAGAAAGTGACTGAACTGTCTTTAAAATTTCCTGCTTCATGGAAATGTCTGCTGAATACTGTGGGCCTGTAGGCTGAAGATGGATGCCCCAATGGTACAGAGGAACTTTGGGTGACTGTCCAGGCAGCGAGAGGTCTCTGTCACTTCTAGAGTTTTGGAAGTTGCTTACTTCTCATTTACTTAGGAAATATTATATCCTTCTGGAGTATTTGATGGAGTTGAAGAATAGATAGTTATAGTTTACAGTTTTCCATTGTTATGATAAAAGATAAAATAGATCTAAATATGGTAACTGTAGTTCTTGCTTGATAACTGTTTTGTTCTATGTAATTTTACTATGTTAAAGTGAAAGCCTTTCTTTTTGTTTAAACAGAAAAAGGGGAAATGGTGTAGGAGGGTCTTCTATATTTGTGTTACTTTCATTGGTGAATAAAGAAACTGCCTTGGCCTTTTGATAGGGCAGGACTTAGATAGCCGGGGAAAAGAGAACAGAATGCTGGGAAGGGGACAGGGTCAGAGAGAGCCACCTGCCATGAAGCTGCCAGGTCAGATACGCTGAATCTTTCCCAGTAAGCCACGACTCATGATGACATGGGTTAAACGAAATGGGTTAAACGAATATGTGAGAGTTAGCCAATAAGAGGCTAGAGCTAATGGGCCAGGCATTATTTAAATGAATACAGTTTCTGTGTAATTATTTTGGGCGTAAGCTAACCGGGCACTGGGAACGAAGCCCTCTCCTCCTTACTACATTGATGTTTCTTGCCGTTTTGCCACAAAACCCATACTGATTCCCAGGATCTGGGCCTCTACCTGTGGCCTTCTTGATGCCTAAAGACTGTGCTGCTTCCAAGCCTATATAGACCTGAGTATCATGCACTGTCACCCAGGACCAGGGTGTCATATAGGCATGAGAGGCAGCCATGGTCATGTCTGGGTCCACGGGCCTGTCACAGACAGAACCTGCGCTGAGGTCTGAGGCTCCAGTCACCATTGAATGCAGTGTGGATGCCCAGGATCTGGGCCCACACTTGGGGCTCTGTTGAGGTTTGAGGACCATGCTGCCATTTGGTTCATGCCGGTCTAAGTGACATGCAGGGCTATGGTGTCATCCAGGCCTGGGCTTCTGCCAGGGGCCATGTCTGGATCCATGGCCCTGCTGCAGCATCTATTTGTGTTGATAACCATAGCTTCTGTTACCACAAAAGCACTGAGGATACAGATGTGAAGCATTGGCTTGAACCCACACCAACTGCACCCCTCTGGAAAGCAGGCCCTGCACCTTCCCAGGGCAGCACAATACAGCTGCCCCTGTTGAGTGGGTGTGTGGGTGAGCTGTCTGTGAATATATAAGAATGGGAGAGCTAGCCCCATGGTCTGTCATGTGGTGAGGTAGGTGAGGGAGAGATACCCCTCTTGTTCCTCATCACTTGTCCCTTGCCTCTTACTTCAGGCCAGAAAAGCTGGTCTTTGGGTCATCAGAGCAGGATAGTTAATTCTGTCTCTCACTAGCTTCAGCAATCCAGAGAGTGGGCTCTGCACCTAGCCAGGGCAGCATAGTAAAGGTGACCCATTGACAGAGAAACAGGTAACAGAGATTATGAATGGCAGATCTGGCCCCTTCTTTCATCTGTCACATGGTAGAATGGGTGAGAGAGAGAGACAACCTTCCCTCTCTCCTCTCCCCCTGTCTGTGTTGGGTGAGAGAGCTGGTCCTGAGATCACGAGAGTGCAAGAATTGCCACTGTCCCCGTTGACAGCCATACTGAGAGCAGCAGCATAGTAGTGCTGACCCTGCTGGGGTCATGAGAGTGCATGAGAAAGGGGCCATGAGAAAGGAAGAACTGACCCTAACCTCACCTGCCATGTGGAGGCATGAGTGAGAAAAAAAAAGTCACACACCTCCTTATCCCTTGCCACCTAAGGCAGGTGAGAGAGTTTGCCCTGGGGCCATGAGAGTGGGAGAACTGAGCCTGCCCCTGACCAGACTGTAGCTCCCAGGAAAGCAGGCTGGCACTTCACCTGGGCAGCACACTAGAGCTGATCCTGTTCGCAGGGGCAGAGGTGAGCTCTGCCTATAGCCATGAGCACAGGAGAGATGACAAGGGTAAGGGAAATATGACCTCCCCTCATCATTTGCTACCTGTCAACTTTGGGGGTACAAGAATGGAAGAGCTGGTCCCACCCCTCACCAAATGCACCAAATGTAGTAGTTCAGAGAACAGGCCCTGCACTTTGCCTGGGAGCAACAGTAGAGCTGGCCCCTGGTAGTGTGAGTGCAGGTGAACTAGCTCTGAGGGTGTGAGAGCAGGAGAACTGGCCGCATTCCTTGCTATCTTTTACTTTGGAGAGCTTGCATAGATGGTGATGAGGAGGGAGAGCTGGCAAGCTGACCAGCCCAGCTAGCACCCAGGCCAAGACACAGGACTACAATGTTGCCTGTCCCAATGCCTACCTCATCTATGAACTCCTAGGGCATGTGAAGGGGCCATATCTGTAGATTCAAATCTATAGGATCTCCAGGACATAAGGCAACAACAGGATACCTAAGAGGAATCCCAGTGAGGGCCCAGTATCAAAGATGTAACAGAATTCAAAGGCCTTGAACCAGGTCAATAAGTTATTGTGATGAACACTGACAAGTAAAGATGTATGAAGTTAATGGTATACTATGTGACTCACTGGGCCACACTACAGTTTTCATGCCAAGATTTTGTTTTTTGTTTGATTGGTTGGTTGTTGTTTATTTTGTGGTGGTGGTAGTTTTATTTTACTTGCAAATTTTAATTTTGGGAAGAGGTTACAAGAGCAGAGGGAAGAAGCAAGGGGATGGGAAACTGTGTAGGATCAGGATGTATGATATAAAATCCACAAAAAAAATCAATGAAATATTGAAGAAGAATAAGAAGAGGTGGAGGAGGAAGAAGAGGAAAAAGAAATGACATCACGAAATTTCAAGCAAGTGGATGTAACTAGAAAGAAAAAATAGTCAACCCTAGTGAGGAAATTCAGATTCAGAAAGACAAACATGATATGTACTAACTTATAAGTTGATATTAGTTGTTAAGTAAAGAATAATCATATACAGTCCATAGATTTGGAGAAGTTAGATGAAGAAAAATGCCTGAGGATATGCGTGGATCTCCCTGGGAAGGCTAAACAGAATTGCTTTTGTGAATGTACTAGAAATGGGAACAGGAGGGATGAGGTTGGGAAGGGATGGTTGGAGGGAGAAAGGATGGGAAGAAATGACTGTGTTAGGTGGACATCTGGTGGGTAATAAGGAAACTTCGTGTGCTGGAAACTTGCTGGAGTCTATGAGGCTGACCCTGTCGTGGAGGATATGGAGCCTGCACCAGTCGTCTTTTATAACTGGGCTAGGGTCCCAGTGGTGAGACTGCGATACCAACCCACAAAATCTATGGCCTACAACCTGCTATGCCTTAAAGATGCACTGGGGCAATGGTGGCTCAGATATTGTGAGAGTGGCCAATGACTGATCTAACCTGAGGCCCATACCATGAGAGGAAGCCCATGTCTGACACTACCAGGATCCAGAAACTAAATAACTCACTGCCTTAGGGTAGAACCAAGTATGAATGACAAAGGAACAAAAACAATGAAATGATTCCTAGCTATACTCATAGGATTGGTACCTCATAAGACAGCAGTCAGAAAGGCTTCCTCTAGTATCTGATTGGAGCAGGTACAGTGAACCACAGCCAAACTATAGGCGAAGCTCAGGGATTCAGAAGAAGAGGGCAAGTAAGCATTATAGGAGCCAGAGGGTTTGAGGACATCAAGAGAACATGGCTCACAGAACAAACTAAGCAGGGTTCATAGGGGCTCACAGAGACTGAACTGTGTCTGTGCCAGGACCTCTGCAAATATGCTTGTGATTCTTTAGCTTGGGGTTTTATTTACCTCCTAATAATAAAAGGGGTATATCTGATCTTTTTGCCTGTTTGTGAGACCATTTTCCTCATACTCAGTTGCCTTGTCCAGTCTTGATATGAGAGTATATTATATGCCTATTCTTATTGTATCTTGCTATGTTGAGTATCACTGGGAGGTCTGCTCTTGTCTGAAGAGAAGCAAAGGCAGTGGATCTGGAGGGAAGAGAAGGTAGGGAGCACTGAGAGGAGCAGAAGAAGCTTCATTTTGGATGTATTATATGAAGAATAATATAATAAATTATTTAAAATAAATAAGTTACCAAAACAGAAGAATCCACATGCATGCACACATGCATGCATGAACACCCACACATAGATGTGCACAAACAAAACTGACTTTGTTTTGTGTTGGCCAGCTACTTCTAGGCATGAAGCATGCCCTGTTGTGTGGCTGATATACCCAGTGACATTTTTTTGTGTTGTATGAAACCACAAGTGTGTTCCTGGACACCCTCCACTTGTTCATTTCCAGGCTGCCCAGACTCCTGAAATAATCACACAGAAACTGTATTAATTAAACCACTGCTTGGCCAATTATTTAAGCATATTGATAGCTAGCTCTTATATCTAGAGTTAACCCATTATCATTATTTTTTTTTATTTTACCATGATGCTTGTGGCATACCAGCAAGGTTCCAGCTGGCAGCTTGCATCTGTCTCAGGTGGTGGCTCTATGGCTCCTCCTGACTCCACCTCCTTTCTCCCAGCATTCAGTTTAGTTTTCCCTACCTAGCTCTACTCTACCTTATCACAGGCCTAAGCCAGTTTCTTTACTAACCAATGGTATTCACAGGATACAAAGGGGAATCCCACATCACCTCCCATTTTCTGTTTAAATAAAAAGGAAGGTTTTAACTTTAACATAATAAAATTATATACAACAAAACAGGTATCAAGCAAGAATTACAATATTTATATCTACTTTATCATAACTAACAAAATCTATAACTATCTATTCTTTAACTCCCTCAAGAACTCCAAAAGGATATAATATTACCTAAGTAAATAGGAAGTGCATTGTAAGAAACTATCAAAATTCTATAATTGACAGAGACATCTCGTTGCATGGACAGTCACCCAAAGTTCTTTTGTACCATTGGAGCAGCCAATATTCAGCCTACAGGCTCATAGCATCTGGCAGACTTTCCCATGAAGCAGGAAATTTCAAAGACATTTCCACCTATATTGGCAGGCTGTCAGTCAACTTTTCCTGTGTCCTAAAGAATGTCTAGCAGACTCTTTCATGAAGCAGGAACACCAAAGAATTGTTCCACCTTTAGGCAAGTTCAGCAAACATTTCTCTGTGAGTCCTACATGTCTAGTTCATACAGCATAACAGCAAGCAGTCCAGGCAAGAGCAGTTTCTTGCCCAAATGGCTAACAAATTCCATAAGGAACCTCTTCAGTGCCCATCTTCCTCTTGAAGTAATTGGTGCTGCCAGGAACAGATGTGTCTCATTGTTATGAAATGTCTAAGTTCTTGAAACATTTTAAATGCCATATTCTGAAGGTCTCTGAAAGATATGAAGAATGCCTATTCATCTGAAATACATCTTTATACATCTAGAAAATCTAACTAACATGACTACAAGCTTGACTATTATAGATGATTATCTATTAACCTGTATTTCTTAATTATACATCACACTTTTAAATGAGCTGCACAAACACAATACCTTAAATAAGAGCAGAAATATACATATAACAAAATTGACCTTAAATTTGTATCAATAAAACAAGATCCATGCCAATGCAAAGTATCCATCTCTATAGCATATTTCTCTTTAAATGTAAATAAACATTTATAAACAATATTTGGAAATTTGGGTGTAGTTCTCTCCAAACTACTTCCTGCTGTTTATTGGGCGAAGTAATTTTTGAGGGTTATTCAAGGCTGCCTTTTGGGGGTCTTTGTTCCATCAAACCACATTAGTCTGGAATGAATCCACAGGATCTCATCTGTGGAAACAAAAGAAGAACCTCTTTTCCAAAGTAACATATCCTTATACTCAAATTTCAAAGACAAGATACCTTTTAGATTTTAAAGATACCTTTAAAGTATATATGTTGGTTACTTAGCTCCTTCACATTCACAAAATTCAAAGAAAACACAATAATATACACAATCCAGAGTCTTTGTATATTCCATCATAATTGTCTTATTCATTTTTACTCTATTACTTTTTAATATCTATTTATTATCTTTATTCCTTTAATCTATGAGTGTCTGTACTCTGTCTCTTTAAAGATTTGTTTGTTTTTTAAAAATCATTTATTTCTTTTTTATAACTTTCTATACTCTTTTTCATCTCTCTTCCAAGCCTACATACATTTGCCCAACTCTGTGACTCATTTAGAGTTCTTTTATGTCTGAATCTATCCTATTGTGTTTTTGTAATTCTTTTCTGTTGAGGAGCATTTCTTAAAATTCTAAGTGCTTCTAAGGCTGCTTTGCCTTTTGGTACACCCAGTCCAACATGGTGGGGCAGAGGTCTGTTTAGCAAGAACCATGCTCATAGCCCAATTTTCAGGTACACAGTGGGTCTATGTTGCCATTAAGCAAGTTGTAGCATTCTGCTCACAAGCCCCATTTAAATACTTGGTCTCCTGAAAGAGCCAGAGATCCTGCTGGCAGCATGGCTCAGGAAGCCTCCCATTTAAAACTGCATGCATTTTTTTTTTTTTACTGCTACCACTGTATCAGGAAGACCTCTCTTAAAGGAGCTGCAGCATGCCACCAGCAAGCAAAGCCCATCTGAAAAAGAAAATGCAGCTAAACTTTGGGGTGTTTTGTACCTAGAGTTCCCTTCCAAGCTTTCTCAGGATTTATGTGGATGTAGCTAGCACCTGTTGGAGCACCAATTTGTTGTATAAAGCTGCTAGTGTGTTCCCGGACACCCTCTGCTTTTTTGTTTCCTGGCTAACCAGACTCCCTTAATAACCACACAGAAACTATATTAATTAAATCACTGCTTGGTCAATTACTTAAGCATATTGCTAGCTAGCTCATACATCTAGAATTAACCCATTTCCATTATTTTATATTTTACCACGAAGCTCATGGCCTACTAGCAAGTTTCCAGCTGATGGCTTGTGTCTGTCTCAGGCCATGGCTCCATGCCTTCTCCTGACTCCACCTCCCTTATCCCAGCATTCAGTTTAGTTTTCTCCACCTAGCTCTACTCTACCCTGTCACAGGCCTAGGCAAGTTTCTTTATTAACCAATGGTATTCACAGGCTGCAGAGGGGAATTCCACATCACCATTGAAGAAAACTGATTTTTCACTTTCCCAAGAAGTTATCAGCTGCAAATTGCTTCTTGGGACTCAAATAGACTCATGGCACTGCATGTCCACTTCTTCCTTTCAATGCTGTGTATAACAGTAGAAGTATGTATTCTCCTAGGCCTATAACCTATCTAGCCTCAGTTCTTGCACAAGTCAGCAGTGTCAGTTATATGTTTCATATAGTGAGGAAGGCCTTAAATCCAATAAAAAATTGCTAATCCCATAGCATTTGTACCACTATTTACTATGATATCTTCCAAGCAAGTCTCTATTGTAGTTCCTGAGCTTTTTATGTAGATAATATTCATGATTATTTTTCTTCTCTGGTAGTATAACAAATACCTTTCTGCATCATTAATACTAGTCTCTAGGGGTGACTTTTTTAGTTATACATTGGTTTTGCTTTCAAATCATGTCAGTCAACTCTGCTTTGCAAACCATGGTGACTCACTCCTCTTGGCAGTGGCTATTAGTCATCAGACAGCTCATGAACAGTATCCTCCTGGTCCCCTGAGCTGTGGGATAATTCTATAGATCCTTGCCATCTATAGAGGCATCACAAAGCAACATGAGACTTTTTGACATGATGTTTCTTGTTAAAGTAACGCAGTTTGCAATGTTTATTTTGTAAGATTAAATTATTATTTTTTAAATGTTCTAGCTCAAATTATTAAAATGATGAAGCACAAATTGTATCCTAATAAAACAAAGAGATTAAGAAATATCTGATATTATATACAAACTCAA
This sequence comes from Ondatra zibethicus, assembly GCA_004026605.1. Taxonomy (NCBI): domain Eukaryota; kingdom Metazoa; phylum Chordata; class Mammalia; order Rodentia; family Cricetidae; genus Ondatra; species Ondatra zibethicus. Next base: position 69,895 of record PVIU01005821.1, read on the forward strand.
GAAACTTGTTATCAAAAGAATAAATTATCCAATAAAAAGTGGAGTACAGACCTAAACAGAGAACTCTTGACAGATGAATCTCAAAGAGCTAAATGACACTTAAGGAAATGATCAACATTCTTAGTCATCAGAAAAGTACAAATCAAAATAACTCTGAGATTCCATCTTATACCTATCAGAATGGCCAAAATCAAAAACACTGATGACAACTTATGCTGAAGAGGATGTTGGGTAAGGGAGACACTTCTCCATTGCTGATGGGGGTGCAAACCTGTAAGTCAGCCACTTTGAAATTCAGTATGATGATTTTTCAGAAAATTAGAAAACAATCTACCTTAAGACCAAGCAATATTTCTTTTGAGTATATACGCAAAGGATGCTCAATCACTACAAGGGCATGTGCTCAACTATGTTCATAGCAGCATTATTTGTAAGCCAGAATTTGGAAACAACCTAGATGCCCCTCAACTGAAGAATGGATAAAGAAAATATGGTACATTTACACAATGGAGTACTACATAGCAGTAAAAAATAATAAAATCTTGAAATTTGCAAGCAAATGGATGTATCTAGAAAAAAATTATATTGCGTGAGGTAACCCAAACCCAGAAAGACAAATATAATATGTATTTACTTATAGGTGTCTTCTAGATATTAAACAAAGAAAAACCAACCTACAGTTCACAATCCCAGACAATCTAGACAACAAAGAGGGCCCTAAGAAAGGCATACATGGATCTACACAGCAAGGAAAAAAGATAAGACACGGGTGTCATAGGAGAGGATAGAAGGTGAGGGGGAGGAAGAGAGGGGATTGGAGAAAATTGTATAGCTCAATAAAAACAATTAAAAGATTTATAAAAGAAATATCTGATATCACATGATAGTGCTGGATATGAATATAAATATGGTAGTTTGAATGTAATTGGCTCCCATAATCTCATAAGGAGTGGTACTATTAGGAATTGTGTCTTTGTTGGAGTAGATATGGCCTTGGTGGGGGAAGTGTGTTATGCTGGGGGAGGGTTTTGACATTTCCTATGTGTAGGATAGCGCCCAGTGCCTGCAAGATGTAGAACTCTCAGTTACTTCTCTAGTACCATGTCTGCCTGCACACCACCATGTTTCTCACCATAATACTAATGGACTAAACTTCAGAGTTTAGTTATAAGCAAGCCATCCCAATTAAAAAATTTATTTATAAGAGTTGTCATGTCATGGTGTCTCTTCACAGCAATAAAAACTCTAAGATAATAAGTGTAATTATACACTATTTTTAAGTAAGATCTCCAATGACTAACACATCAGTTTTAAAGAAGCAGTTTCTAAAAATACTGAATTTCTCGCTGAAATATTAACATTTATATGGAGGAATATTATGCTTTTGGGAAACAGTTTAAGTTCTTTAAGAACAATACTTGTATGTTGCAGGATGACACCTGGTCTCAGCATCCAAAATCCTGTGGCAAGAGGGTCATGAGTTTGAAGGGAGAGGCAGTTGCAAAAATAAATAGACAAGTGAACAACTCAAAACAATGATGTTCCACTTTCATCAAGCCAACAGCCATGGCCCAGGAATACAGAGGTCGATTGCAGCATGTGTGCTCATGAAAATTTGGATTTACACTTGTAACTGTGCATTTTACCCTGTAATGGTAATGTGAGCATTTTCTCTTATAAGATTTGCCTATGGAAGCTGAATTATAGTTACCTCTTTATAATTTTCAGAAGGTTCTCATATTGTATCATAACTACCTTTGTATATCCTTTACTATAAATATTTTCCTAAGTCTATCACAAAGTTTTAAAAAAGTACATTATTCTCATCACATTGACAACAATTTAAAACACAGTTGTTTTCACTAATTAATGCTGATAGCAAACTGAGAGCTGAAATCAATAAAATAGAAACAAAGAGAATGCAAAGAGTCAATGAAACTAAGAGTTGTTTCTTCAAAAAGTTCAACAAAATAAATAAACCCTAGTCCAAACTAGCTACAAGCAGAGGGAGAACATCTAGAATAATGAAATCAAGAGACTCTGAGGAAATCTAGAGTTGTAAGGGCATATTTCAAGAACCTGTACTACACAAAATTAGAAAATCTAAAGTAAATGGACAAATTTCCTAATAGATAGCATTTACCAAAGTTAAATCAAGAGCAGATAAACAATTTAAATAGATCTTTACCCCTAAGGAAATAGAAGTATACTCATTAAAAGACTCCTAACCAAAACAAACAAACAAACAAACAAATAAATAAACGAAGAGCCCAGACCAGATGATTTTAATGGAAAATTCTATCAGACTTTCAAAGAAGAGCCAATACCAATCATATCAAATTACTCCACAAAATAGAAACAGAAAGAATATTGACAAATTCTTCTATGAGGCCATAACCACCTTGATAGCCAAACCACACAAAGAATCAACATAGAAAGGGAATTATAGACCAATATCACCAATGAACATCGACACAAAATTACTCAATAAAATAAAGGCAAGAAAAATCCAAGAATACATCAAAAAGATCATCCACCGTGATGAAGTAGGTTTCATTTCAGAAATGCAAGGATGGTTCAACATATGAAAACATGTCAATTTAATCCACTATATAAACAAATTGAATGAAAGAAACACATGTTCATCTCTTTAGGTGCTGTAAAAGCTTTTGACAAAATCCAACACCCCTTCATGCTGCCTATTGATATTCTTTTATACTCATAGATTGGTGCCCAACCCAATTGTCATCAGAGAGGCTTTATCTAGCAACTGATGGAAATAGATTCAGACACACAGTGAAACATTAAGTAGACCTCAGGGAATCCTGAAGAAGAGGGGAGAAAGGGAAGAAAGGTTTATAGGAGCCAGAGGCCTCAATATCACAAGAAAAATCACAGAATCAACTAAGCTGGGCTCATAGGAACTCACAGACTAGACCAACAACCAGGGAGCCTGACTGGGACTGATCTAGGCACTCTGCATATATGTGACAGTTGTGCAGTTTCGTCCTCTTCTGGAACTCTTAACATTATGACTAGGGTCTGTCTCTGTCTCTTTTAATGGCTTTTGGGACTCTACTCCTCATACTGGGTCATTACAAATAGAATTAGAATATTGCTATAATTATTAATGAACATGTTCTCATACAGTAAATATCATCAAGTACATAATAATAATGTATATTAATATTACTTTAATAATAGAAAGTATAGCATCTAATGTTAGAGAAAATGCAAACTTAAAAGCAGTGGAATCTTATCAAATGTCAGTTAAGATTGGAAACAATAAAATAAAATAAAATGAACAAGTTAAGGAATACTACAAAGAAAGACTTGTAGAATCAGTTTGACTTCTGCAGACACATTTGAAGGAATTCCCGTGAGCTGTTATCAAACTAAACACAAGACAAAGATAATGTTTGTGTGTTTAAACTATTTTGTCTCTTTAAATAAAATGATAACTCCTTATGGATGGATCCAGTACCTTATACTTTTATGACGAAAGAAGCCAAGAGGTAAATATGAAAATATAAATTAAATTGTTGTATGATTCAAGGAAAAATGAGAGAAGATAAAGAAGAGTAAGCATAGAGTAAGAGCAGAGAAGCTGATGTATAGCATATATGGATGTGTTTATGAAAACATATGTATGCATATGTAAAAGAGTCAAAGTCTTTCTTCTGGTTTCTATGCACTTTGCTAGGCTCTTTTAAAATCCTCATAAATGTTCAGTTCTCTTGTCCCACATTACTGTCCTGTAACACTGAACCTGGAGGCATGTACTAACAACAAGAAATAAAGTAGTAAGTATAGAAAAATAGCATTTGACACACTCTGACCTGTTAGAACTACAGGTCAACACATACCTGGTCTTTACTTGCCCTTCCTCTTCCAGTCTTTTTTTCTCCTTTCCTTTTTGTTTGTGGTGTGTGTGGGTGTGCGTGTGTGCATACATGCATGAGTGTACGTGTGTGCACACGCATGTGTGTGTGTGTAAGTACATGCAGCACAGTTTAGATTTTTATATTTTTAAATAGCTAGATTTTATTGATTATCTACAGGCCTACCCATTATACTTCTTAAATTTTACTTGGATAAGAAGCCCTAAATTATTCACTATATACTTTACTAAAACAGTTTAATCTCTAACACATAAAGTTCAAATATTAAGTCTAGGTTTTTCTGTATGAAAAGGGTCTATAATAAATGGTGGGGTAAAATTACAGAGTGCAATATAATGAAAACTTACAAATTGGTGGAAGAAAATGACCTATGCAAGTCGAGATGTTAGCTTATCAACAGCTGTGAAAGGAATCAATTTTGTCTTACACATGATCCTCCATCTGCTTTGAAAGCTTTGAATTGATGGATTTTCAGGCATGTTCAGACATAAGGTCAAGAAAAGACCTTTCATTGTAAGACTAACCTTTTCATAGCACATGTACCAAAACATTACCTTAATTTAAGCAGTAGTCTGATGTCAATAGCTGACAAAAATCACATATAAGAACTTTCAATACCCTATAATTTCACATCCCTTCTTATGAGGTTGGTACAACTGTGGGGTTTTCTCTGATAATAAAAGTGCAGCTCTGAATAAGGAAATATATCTATATATCATGTTGCCTTTACAAATCAAAGATAAAAAGACAACTTCAAATGAATAAATTAAATTTGATATTTATAACCAATTCTAAATTAAAAACAGTGAGGATTAGAGATGATGTCATCCTCACTTGTAAAGAACACATACCCACATCTCAACTTCATATAAAGAAGAAATATTACAGGAGTCTCATCAAAGTCAAATAATAAACTCAGGATCTTATTATGGCCCAAATGCCTAACAGAATCTCTTGTCAAACCTACCCCATGTTATTTTCCTTGGAAGATTATGTCTGCCACCCTGTCTGGTTAAATGATTCTTTTCATTCCACATCTATAGAATGCAGAGGTAGGACTCCCAGGTAAGCTACAATGAGATACAGCCTACTGCAGTGCTTTGACTGATGGGGAACCAGCATCTGGATTCTAACAGAAATTGGCAAGAGTGCTGGCATCTCTTTCTCCATTGGTTCATGCACATGGAAAGAGAATGGAATGCCACTCATTTGACAGGGTAATGTTCTGTAATGAAGTGACTGGGTGTTGCTTCTTGATTATGCTTTGCTACATAAGATTGCACCTTAGGTAGAGGCAGTTTCTCTTGCTGTCTTTAGTGAGCACTATGTGACAGGGAGCTAATCAACATGTCCTCTAGGAACTCTAAAGTGTCCTCAACCAAGAGTCAGTCAGGATCTATGTCACAATGCCAGAGAAAAAGCATAGAGGAGTGACTATTAAATATGGAAGATTATTTTCTGGTGCTCTGCTTAAAGTTAATATTAGCCAATACTTATTTTATAGAATATAAAGGAAATGCTAATGTGTTTAAAATAAAAAGTATAAAACAAAATACTATAAATAAATATCAAATATGGTTATTATAGTTTAAATAAGCATTTATTTATATTTTATATGTTACTTAATACTTACATCACATACGTATTTACATATATGTACATATGTACTTATATTTGAGTGTTGGTCTGCCTGATTCTAAAGATATTCACTTGAGAACCAACCTGGCTGCAATCTTGAGACAACTTACCTAAACAACAAACACCACATACATGGAAATTGCCAGACAATAAATGGAGACTGCTGCATCAGTCTCTGGATTTGTCACTATATGTTACACAGCATAAATGAATGCTGGATCATTACATACACATGGCACGGTAAGAAGTTGGGAGTGGCTCCTGATAAGCTTGGAACCAGGGCTAGGAATGCTGTTAGGCACAGATGAGGTTATATTTTATCTAGAAAATTAAAAAGGCCCTACCAACATGCAATTTTTATATTTGTGGAGTACGAATCAGAAATTTTACTATATAGTGAGATGGCAGAAAAGTAGATAAAAAGAGCAGAAACAAGAGATAGGAAAACAATTTTTTTTCTGAATTTCATTAAGGTTCCATCCCCTTTTAAGATGATGTCTTTAAAGGCTAGATGCATTTAAATCCTTGCCTTGTGTAAGCTCTTCTCTTAAAGCTTCTTTATGTCTCAAGTTGACCTCTCTTATATACAGTCAAAGCTTCCATATCATTGAAGCAACACACCAATAAAGGAGATTTAAAACACACTTATGAACAACAGTGCTACTTGGCAATCCCGTATCATTCCATATCAGGAAATCTCATCTTTTAGCTCTAAAAGTTGCTTTTATGTCCACTTTTGCTACTCTCCAGGGTAGATAACTCTAATCCTCAATTCCAGTTAATGAGCCAAAATCTTTAAGAATCCAAAGGAGGAAACACATTTTATGGATTTAAAAGCTATTTACTTCAGCAAAATTTCCATTTGGACTGATGTTAAAATAATTTTCAAATGGGAGAGACAAGAGTAAACCTTATATGAAAATAGTATCTGTTTCCTACAATCTAGCTTTGGAATTTGCTAGAGACAAATGAGCTAAGTGTACACTCAAGTAAAAGGAAACAGAACAAAGACAAAGGGATAAAACTACCTAGATTAAACTCAGAATAATAATAAAAGATGTGAATTGTACATAGGTCAACTTCAGAGTGATATAAAAGAGATGAATTGCATAGATTACTCCAAATTGCAAAATGATAGATGATAAACATATAACAAGGGTCAGAGGAAAACGCCAAATTGGCACTTCAGGGTTAACATGTAGATTGCTTTCAGCTCCATCAGTTTGAGCCCTGTGACATTGTGTGGGTAAGCCTTTACTCTCAAAGTGGAAATTGCATGTATCAGTTAGGTCAAGGATAAATGCTTCCTAGAGGATGTGTACATGGAAAGAAACTCACATTGATTTGATTCTGCTCAAGGAATTTGCAGTCGACTGTACCAGTGAGCATGTACACTGTCCATCGTGGGAACAAATCAAGATGCCTGGCTCAAGAAAAGTGACATGCTTGTGGATTCAGAGGAAAGTCAGATTTAGATTGGGTATTTTGACACAGTTAAGAATGGAAACAGTACAGGGGGACAACAGGGAATGAAGAAGTTTATGAGAAATACTATAGTGTTCAGGAAATAAAAAGTTTGCCTGTGGCATGGTGTGTGTGTGTGTGTGATTTAATAAAGTTTTAGGAAATGAAACTGATAAATATTTAGTTTTCACCACTTGACAAACCATAAGAAAAAAGCATTTGGATTAAATTCCCAAACTCTTAAAATAGCTGGATGGGATGGCACTCACTTGTATTCCCAGCTGAGGAGGTTAAGGCAACGCAAGCTTCAGGTCTAGGCTACATATCAATACCCTGTCTCAAGCAAATAGATGAACAAGCAAGCAGGAAAAAAAGCAATAATGAAAGTGGAGATATAATACTAGGGAAAACATTTGAAGGATTTTATTCAGAAGGTTCCTGATGAGATTTAATCACAACCCTTCTTTACCACTGATGGATTCAAAGAAAATACACAAATAAAGCCAGCAAATATGTCGACATAGTCACCCTGGAGATGTTACTAAAACTGTAAAAGGTACAGGAATAGTAGAACTGATTCCTGTTGATTATGACAATCCATGTTTAAGCTTAAAACTAGTTTTCAAACTGTTTGTTAAACATTAGTTTGTGTGTGAGAGACATGGTAGCACAGAATAGCCTTTTGTCAGCGGTAATCTCCTAACTTCAGCCACTGAAGGGTACAGGTATGAGATACTATGTCAGGCTTAATCATTACTACTCTTATTCCTAAAAAAATAACATAAACTTTCCATGCAGTAGATTATAACTAAGGCAATGAACACTGAAGATATATCCCTATTTTGTAATGTGCTGCTTCATTTGTGTTTTGTACTATTTCTAACTCTCAACTATGAAATCTGCATACTGTACTTTTGCTTCACTGTGTACCACTCCTGACCCGGTTCTCATGAGGCACACTGATAACTGTGAAACAGCTATGCAGCCTTAACGTGGTTTTATTCTTCATTTTTCATATTCAAGAAAGGGACACAAAAATCTAGAGATTCCATTAAAGTGTCAGTGCATCATTCTTCTACTATTACCCTAAGAGTGAAGCAAAAGAGAGAAAATAGCGTGCTCGTGCTTAAAAACAACTCCCACCCCAAAAGAATCACATTGCACTAAGCATCCAACCTCACGAACATCTGAGTGACTCTGCCTCACTCATAAATATGAAGGACAATATGATTCCAAGAATCTATAGAATCTATGTTTGTTTATTTACTTTTTTAAAATCATGAGATGCTGGCCTTGAATGTAACACTTTAGCAGCAATTAAGGTATCTTTGCTAATTGAGTATTCTTGATTTTGATAAGTTTTGACTTTCTTATGAAATACATTGCATGTGCCACATACTTAGTAGGGTACAATTTTAATAAACTGATTGCATACCTCTACACTTTATATTTATCTCTTTTGTAGGTGTTTATACCCACACACTTGATATTAGAAAGAGATTGCATGACTGTCTAGAGACAATGGAAAATAAAAGGAGCAAATAAGTTGCTGCAGTTCTGTGATTAGGGTACAAAAGAAGACAGCGATAACATTAGGTGAAAGCCCAGTACATTAAGCAGACAACATGGAGCACGAATTCGTGTGTTGAGAATTGTGGCAGGGATCCCTGGCATAATGAAGAAGGGAAAACTCTAAGAAGTTCTAAGCCCATTCAAGCTGGAAAACTCCATTGGATGTCTCAGCAGGGCATGTATTCTCAGATTCAAACTGCCTGGCTTCTCTGGAGATCAAAGAACCATAGAAGAGGAGAGCGAAGTACCCAAGATATGAATGGCCTTGAGATCCTGTGTTCTAGTTTTATAAAGGGTTAGGTCTTTCCTCATGAATCTGTTCTGGATTCTAATGTTCAGAGGAGTGTGGCATTAGTCATATCATAAGTGCCATGGACCGGCTCAGGGGAGCCCCTCAGACCGTGGGAAAATCAGGGTCTTGGTACCAGGAAGGCACAAGTTAGGCGAATGACAGACAGACACAGCGCACAAGGGAGTGGTTTGAATCTTCTGCAACTTTACTGAATTCATGTTGTCATTATATAGTATTCAATCAAATAAAAAACCAGAAGGTCATGTATCATTACTTGGCACAGTATGAAAGTTTCTTTTAGTCACATCAGCAACGAGCAGGTGTTAGACATAACACGTCCTTAGAAGGGGAACTCTTGTCCTTGGGAACATAAACCTCAAACAAGTGGTTTCATCTTATCTAGGAGTAGAAAGTTTCTGTCTCATATTTGGTATCATGGCCCTTCTTTTTTCTCACCCTTTCTTTATTTCATCTAGTGACCAAATATGCCTAATCAGTTCTCTGTACCTGCTGCAATATACTTCTTTGTACTTTCTCATGTAGTAAACACCATGGGGGTTAGGATCTAGCAAGCCTATCCAAAAATAGTAGAGCTAAATAACTCCGCTTTTGTCCCTTAACTATCATATATTTATGACTATCATCCTCATATCTTCCTGTGTATGGAATGGGGTCATCTGGTGACTCAGTTGTACTCCTGGGTGGTTCCCACCCTAGTTTCTTTATTCACAGAATGGGGGTTTCCTAACAACATCTGGATCTTAACTTATGTTTCTCCACATCATCAGTCCTATTTAGGAAAAGTTCCTGCTGCTGTAACTCATCCATAATATCCCCCCACTGATCTCTTTTTGCTTACAACCAGAATTTGCACAAGGGCTTGAAACACTGGAGGCATCTTGAGCACTGTATTAGTATCATTATCAGAATTGTCAATCCAAGGAACATCAAGGGGTTCTCTGGTAAAATTATACGTTTTGGCCAGTATAGCAAAGAACATTATCAGGAAACAGGAGAGAATAGCAGAGGCAGCTAGCCATCTATGATAGCGGTGAATATATAATCTTGAGTTCAAGTTCATGACCTGAGCTGATTGCTAAGGAACCATCAGAGGCCTATCCGCGAATGGCACGAACCCCCCAGCCTGTGTCCTCTGGACCAGAGGCATCGTTGTCACACAGGTGACACCGCTGTGGGTGTGGCAAATAAGCATGTGTAATCTCAGAATCATGTCCTGTTCTTTAGAAATAGATAAAAAACTATATTAAGACTAGCATGTCAAAATCATCTTTTCATATATTCTGTTCAATGATTCAAAAAATGGAATCATTTTTCTAGTAAGCTATGTGAGGCTATGCTAACTCAGAGTAGAGAAACTATGAAAATGTAAGCTTATGCTATTAGTTCCCTAAAAGCAAAAACACTATTATTCTGTCCTACATCTGGCAGTGTTTCAGAAGATGAATTGCTCTCTTCCTTTTGATTTTTATATAAATCCCTGGTTGCATTATTTCTGTCCCTTTTATCTGTATATTTTGTTCCCTTTGTGGATGTTATAAACCCTAATTAAATTTTCTTGAGTAAGCTATTGGGGGGCAGTGTGAAACATTTTCCTAAATGGTGTTTCTAAGGTCTGTAGTAGCAAAAGATATTGATTACAGAACTCTTAAATTTGATATCTATAGTTGTACAAACATTCAGTGATGTCAAGCTCTTTCTATTCAGGTGTGTGAGGAGTGTGCATAAGGGCTTGTATGTTAGTTGGTAACTGATTTAATTATATGAGTAGCACATAAATTGGGATATTCCTGCAACAGAACTAAGTCATAAAAAAGTAGAAATCTCTTCTGATGGAAGATTCTGGGAAACCCTGTGCATGGCATGTCAAACAATACCCTTAGAAAGTAAGATTCCAGCCTGCTTACTAGTTCAAATCAAAGATTTATTCTCACAGACCGAAGCATCGTCAGCTCTTAGCTGGCTCTTTTGGTGCCAGCTGTCTGTGGATTTGAGTTATAAACGTTGTAGAGGTAGTGATTCCTTGAATGCAACCTGCAACTTTCCAGATGACAGATTTCCGAGGATATTGATGACATGTACCTTGCATTTTACAGTAAATCTTTAGCATGCAACATGGATAAACTTTTGGCTAAACTTCACAGGAGTTGGCATAAGGGATCACATTAATTGTCCATTTAATCTGATAACCTTCAGGAAGAAACCCACTTCTGCCTTTCAGGAGCAGACACAACATGAACCATAATGCATCCAGCCAATAGAAGACTGCAAGATTAAATTAGTTGAGAAAGGAAGAATGGATTGAGAACTCTGATCAGCCATTAAAGGGATTGATTCATTTTACTGGCATTTAGTGCCTGCATACACCTTTCACTGTAATGTTGAATGTCTGCATGCAGCTAGCTAGAAAACATTATGGGCATTTCATTTGTTTTCAGGAATTAGAAATATAAAATAAATCCTTATTTTCATTATTGACATATTTAAATAAGTTATTATAGCCATGCAAGTCCAGTACCAGTGTATATATTATTGATCTAATCTTCCAAATATCTGATGGTCTCAAACCTTGTAATTCAGTGTGGTTTGTGGAGCAGATTCACCAACATTACCTAGAAATCTATTGTGAATCTGAACTACTGCTTGAACTTGAGACAGAAAAGAAAATCAGAATTCACACCTCTTCCCCTTTATGATTCATATGCCCAAAAATATCTTTAAAGAAACATTTCACAGAATAGACAAAATCAATGCTTTAAAAATAAGCAGTTACTATTTCCTTATATTTCAAAGAACTGAACAGACATAAATGCAAGTGCCTCTCCAAATACAGATATTTTTCATAGACAACAGAAATGAACTCTGTGATCTTAGTCAATGCTCTCATTCTGTTTTCAACAATTAGTTCAAGTCAAGTAATGAACAGTATCTACTTTGATTATCAAAGTGACCAGGAGAGTCAACTGAGTTCTTCTGTCTCCTTAGTTTCTACAACCAGGACCTTCATGTTTCTTGACATTCATCAGAGAACTCTTTACAAGATGGTAATCCTAATGTCCCAGGAATTTGGGTAGTTCTGGAGCTCACTTCACATGGTAGGTGTGGATCCAGGCAGAGAGGCATACTTCTTTCAGTTATTCCCAGATCTGGAGTCTCACCACTTCAAGGGCCTTTAGGTGGGCAAATAAAGGTCTAGAAAGAATAGCATCAGGATTATACACTCCACCCGACTCAGTGAGTGGTTGCAGTCCCCCACATAGGATCTCATAAGGGGTGAGTTTAAATTGCCCTAGGGGTGTTCCAAACCCAGAATGGGGCAAAGGGAAGGAGGGCTGTCCATTCATTCCCGCAGGTCTCTAGGGCCAATTGTCAGGGTCTCTTTTAAGGTTCTATTCATCCTTTCTACCTGACCTGACTCTAGGGTCGGTAGGCACAATGTAATTTCCAATTGATCCCCAGTTGGGTGGCTAGTCCCTGATTTTGCCTGGGCAACAAAGGCAGGTCCATTATCAGACCCGATTACCTTGGGTATCCCGTACCTTGGGAAGATTTTTTTCTATGATCTTCTTTGCCACCATATTCACCGTCTCAGTCCTGGTAGGAAAAGCTTCTACCCAGCCTGAAAAAGTATCTATTAAAACTAATATGTACTTGTTACCATATCTGGCTGGCTTAATTTCTGTAAGATCTACCTCCCAGTAGGCCCCAAACCAGTCGCCCTGAGCCTCTTCCCAGGAGTATATATGGAGTGTCCTGCATTTGTCATAGCACAGGCCTTGCAGCTTTTAACTACTTCTTCTGCCAAGTCAGAGAGTCCCATAACTTAATAGTCAGAGGACCTAACCATATCTTTTAGTTTCTTGGCCTTCAAGTGGGTTAGGTAATGTAAGTTGGTAACATATTTGTGCCCTTCTTTTTGTGGGAGGACTAGTTTTCCTCCTTCTGTCTCTACTGTCCCATATGGGGTTTTCTTTACCAGTCCTAATTTGCCCATAACTTGGTAGTCCTCAGGGGTGTATCTAAAGTTGGTTAATCTTTAGGCTCTTTGACTGCCAGGATCATTGCTCCTTGGGCCGCCTATTTAGCGGTTAGGTCTACCATCTGATTTCCTTTAGCTACAGCATCTCAAGCTTTTTGGTGTCCTGGACAGTATATGATGGCTAACTTCCTTAGCAAATGTATGGTCTCAAGGAGGCTCAAAAATTTTTTTCTTTATTTTTTTATGTCTTTTCCTGCAGATGTTAACAGTCCTCTTTGTCTGCATATTGCTCTGTGTATATGGACAGTGGCAAAAGCATACCTGCTGTCAGTGTATATGTTGATAGACTTCCCCTCTGCCATCGGTAGAGCTGGTATCAAAGCCACGAGTTCAGCTTTCTGGGCCGATGTCCTTCAGGGAGGCTATGCCTAGATTACTTGCTTCCCATCCACCACTGCTGCCCCCACCTTCTGCTTACCTTCAACCATGAAACTGCTGCAGTCCGTATACCAGCTCGGACTCCCAGGCCAAGGATGATCCTTCAGATCATCTTGGGTACCAGCCTCTTCTGCCAAAATGTCAGTGCAGTGATGGGTAGGTACGGTGTCATCAGTCTCAGGCAGTAAGGTGGCAGGATTGAGGACAGCAGGGGGAGCGACTGTCACTGGTTCAGTCAACAAAAGGCTTTGATCACCTCCGGCTCGGTTCGAGGAAACCTGATCTGGGCCTTCAACTTTGTTAACAAGTCTCTTTCTAATAAAGGCATGGGACACTCAGGGATAACCAGGAAGGAATGAGTCACTTGTCCTCTCCCCAAATCTACAGATCGTAAGGTGGTCCACGGATATTGTTTCTGTCCATTTGCTCCAATTACTATAGTCTTTGTATTCTTTAGCTTCCCCAATGGTTGTTTCAGCACAGAGTGCTCAGCCCCTGTGTCCACTAGAAAATCCATAGGGGTCCCCTCCACAGTCAGAGTTACCCTAGGCTCGGGGGAGGGAGTCCAAGCCCCATCCCCTCTAATCATCTTCTTCTAGGGCATTCTCTTGCCCAATGTCCTTTTTCTTTGCAATAAGCACATTGGTCTTTATCCAAGGGGTGTCTGTCTTCACTCATTTTTGGTCTTCTCTTGCCCAGGTTCTAACTGTCTAGGTCCTGTCTTCCTTTTCTCTCCTACCACTGTGGCCAAAATTCTATCAAATTTCTCTCTTGTCTACGATCCTTCCGGTCCTCTCTTTCTTTTGCTTCCTGCCTCTCTCTTTCTCTTCTCTTCTCTTCCTCAGTCTCTCGCTTATGAAACACTTTCTCTGCCTCCTTAACCTAACCCTGCAAGGTATAATCCTGCAACCCTTCTAATCTCTGTAACTTTTCTTAATATCTGATGCTGACGATCCTATGAAGGCCATAGCTACCACTGCTTGCTGACCCTCAGAGGTTGGGTCAAAGGGAGTATGATGCCCGTAAGCCTCCTTTAAACATTCAAGAAACACAGATGGTGGTTCAACCAGCCCCTGAAGAACTTCTCTTACCTTGGCCAAATTAGTGGGGCATTGTGTGGCCCCTCGGAAACATGTCATGAGAGCTCTGCAGAGATAGACTGTCAGCTGCTCTCTACCTGCTTTAAGTTTGACCTTGAAAACATACACGGGTTCCTCTTCCTGTGCTGAGATCGACGATGCAGAGGGGTGAGTTTGAGCACACCTGGCGGGAAGGTCCTCACTAGGGAGTGTGGGCACCACCAGCCTCTTTGCTCCACATAACCCTGCCCACTCACTCACCCCCCCCCCGCAAGTTCACCCTTTCCTCTGAGGGGGTCCTTGGCCCACCAGGACTCCCTCTTACTGTGCTCAGATCAGCAATTCAGAGGGGTGAGTGTGTGCACACCTGGTGGGAAGGTCCCCACAAGGGAGTACGGGCACCACCAGCAGGGGGCCTCTTTGTTCCACACAATCCTGCCCTCACCCCCTCTCTCAAGTTCACCCTTTCCTCTGCAGGGGTCGTTGGCCCACCAGGACTCCCTCTTCCTGTGCTGAGATCAGCAATCCAGAGGGGTGAGTGTGTGCACACCTTGCTGGAAGGTCCTCAGCTGCCCAGACTCCCCTGACTGCAATCAAAGGAAGAGATGGGCAGGCACCAATGCAAGAATTCCTCTAACAACCTGAAAAGCAACATGATAACACCAGGATCCAGCGAATATGCAACAGGAAGACCTGAACAACCTAATCCAGAAGAAGTAGAAGAAATCGACTTTAAACGTAAAATTATGAAAATGATAGAGATCATTAAAGAGGATGTGAAAAACTCCTTTAGAGAAATGGAGAAGAAGACTACCAAAAAGTTAGGAGAAATGAATAATTCCTTCAAAGATACCCTAGAAATCCAAGAAAAAGCAATCAAACAGGTAATGAAAACAGTTCACGACTTGAAAACTGAAATGGAGGCAATGAAGAAAACACAAACGGAGGGAAGGCTGGAGATGGAAAATCTGGGTAAATGAGCAGGAACTAGAGAGACAATTATAACCAATAGAATACAAGAAATAGAAGAAAGAATCCCAGAAGCTGAGGATACTATAGAGAAAATAAACTCATTGATCGAAGAAAATGACAAATCCAACAAATTCTCATCACAAAACATCCAGGAAATCTGGGATACCATAAAAAGACCAAACCTAAGAATAATAAGGGTAGAAGAAGGAGAAGAAGTACAGATCAAAGGCCCAGAAAGTATATTCAACAAAATTATAGAAGAAAACTTTCCCAACCTAAAAATGGATATGCCTATGAAGGTACAAGAAGCATACAGAACACCGAATAGACTGGATAAAAAAATAAAAAAATCTCCTCGCCATCTAATAATCAAAACACAAAACATACAGAATAAAGAAAGAATACTAAGAGCTGCAAGGGAAAAAGGTCAAGTAACATATAAAGGTAAACCTATCTTAAATACACCAGACTTCTAATTGGAAAGCATGAAAGCCAGAAGGTCTTGGATAGATGTGCTGGAGACACTAAGCGACCATGGATGCAACCCCAGACTACTATACCCAGCAAAGCTTTCATTCACCATCAATGGAGAAAACAAGATATTTCAGGATAAAAACAAAATTAAACAAAATTGGAGTAACCACCTGTGTCTTATGGGATCATCATGGAGTAAAGTTAGAATTTAACAACAATTCCACCCACAGAAAGCCTACAAACTAATGGAAACTGAACAGTCAACTACTGAAGCACTCATGGGTCAAGGAAGAAATAAAGAAAGAAATTAAAGTCTTCCTTGAATTCAATGAAAATAAAGACACAAACCCAGCCTTACAGAAAGTACTAGAAGGAAAACTACAACTAAAGGAAGCAAATAACACCCATAATAACACAGTCATCTAACAGCCCTCCACTGGCACAACTCAAAGAAGGGAAACACACAAACTCTCCAACCCCCCCCCAAAATAACCGCAGTTAATATCCACTGGTCATTAATATCACTTAATATCAATGCAATCAATTCACCTATAAAAAGGCACAGTTTAAGAGAATGGACACGAAAACAGGATCCAACATTCTGTTGTTTACAAGAAACATACCTCAAACACAAAGACAGACATTATCTCAGAGTAAAGGGTTGGGAAAGGGTTTTCCAATCAAATGGCCCTAAGAAACAAGCAGGTGTGGCTATACTAATATCGAACAAAATTGACTTCAAACTAAAATCAATCAGAAGAGATGGAGATGGACATTTTATACCCTTAACAGGAATAATCCATCAGGATGAAGTCTCAGCCTGAATATATATGCCCCAATATAAAAGCACCCAATATGTAAAAGAAACATTACTAGAACTCAAAGCACACATCAAACCCCACACACTAAAAGTAGGAGATTTCAACACTACTCTCTCCCCAATGGACAGGTCAACCAGAGAGAAACTTAACAGAGAAATAAGAGAACTAACATATGTAATGAATCAAATGGACTTAGCCAACATCTGTAGAACATTCCACGCAAACAGGAAAGAATATACCTTCTTCTCAGCATCTCATGGAACCTTTTCGAAAATTGATCACATACTAGGTAACAAAGCAAACATCCACAGATACAAAAAAATTGGAGTAACCACCTGTGTCCTATCAGATCATCATGGAGTAAAGTTAGAATTTAACAACAATTCCACCCCCAGAAAGCCTACAAACTCATGGGGACTGAACAGTCAACTACTGAACCACTCATGGGTCAAGGAAGAAATAAAGAAAGAAATTAAAGTCTTCCTTGAATTCACCGAAAATAAAGACACAACATATCCCAACATATGGGACACTATGAACATAGTGCTAAGAGGAAAGTTCATATCACTTAGTGCCCACATAAAGAAAATGGAGAATGCACACATTAGAGACTTAACAGCACACCTGAAAGCTCTAGGAAAAAAAGAAGCAGACTCACCCAGAAGTAGTAGAAGACTGGAAAAAATCAAACTGAGGGCTGAAATCAACAAAATAGAAACACAGAAAACAATCCAAAGAATCAATGAAACAAAGACCTGGTTCCTTGAGAAAATCAACAAGATCTACAAACCCCTATCCAAACTAATCAAAAGGCAGAGAGAGAAACCTCAGATTAACAAGATCAGGAATGAAAAGGGGGACATAACAACAGACACTGAGGAAATTCAGAGAATCATTAGGTCTTACTACAAAAGCCTGTATGCCACAAAATTGGAAAATGTACAAGAAATGGACAGTTTTTTAGATAAGTACCATATACTGAAATTAAATCAAGACCAGGTAAAATATATAAATAGACCTATAAGTCGCGAGGAAATAGAAGCTGTCATCAAAAACCTCCCAACCAAAAAAAGCCCAGGACCAGATAGTTTTAATGCAGAATTCTACAAGAACTTCCAAGCGAAGAGCTAATACCTATACTCCTTAATGTGTTTCACATAATAGAAACAGAGGGGTCATTGACAAACTCTTTTTAAGAAGCTACAGTTACCCTGATACCAAAACCACACAAAGACGCATCCAAGAAAGAGAATTACAGACTAATCTTACTCATGAACATTGATGCAAAAATTCTCAATAAAATACTGGCAAACTGAATCCAACAACAGATCAAAAAAATCATCCATTAAGATCAAGTAGGCTTCATCTCAGAGATGCAGGGTTGGTTCAACATATGAAAATCTATCAATGTAATCCATCATATAAATAAACTGAAAGAAAAAAACCATATGATCATTTCATTAGATGCTGAAAAAGCATTTGACAAAATTCAACACCCCTTTATTATAAAGAAAGGTCTTGGAGAGATTAGGGTTCATATCTAAATATAATAAAAGCAATATACAGCAAGCCAACAGCTAACATCAAATTAAGTGAGGAGAAACTCAAAGCGATTCCACTAAAATCAGGAGCAAGACAAGGCTGTCCATTCTCTTCATATCTCTTTAATATAGTGCTTGAAATTCTAGCAATAACTATAAGACAAAATAAGGAGATCATGGGGATTCGAAATGGAAAGGAAGAAGTCAAACTTTTGTTATTTGCAGATGATATGATAGTGTTCATAAGTGACCCAAAAACTCTACCGAAGAACTTCTACAGGTGATAAATACCTTCAGTGATGTGGCAGAATACAAGATCAACTCAAAAAAATCAGTAGCCCTCCTATACACAAAGGATAAAGAAACAGAGAGGGAAATCAGAGAAACATCACCTTTCACGATAGCCACAAATAGCATAAAGTATCTTGAGGTAACCCTAACCAAGGAAGTAAAAGATCTATTTGACAAGAACTTTAAGACCTTGAAGAAAGAAATTGAAGTGGATACCAGAAAATGGAAGGCTCTCCCATGCTCCTGGATTGGTAGGATCAATATAGTAAAAATTGCAATTCTACCAAAGGCAATCTATAGATTCAATGCAATCCCCATCAAAATCCCAACAAAATTCTTCACAGACCTTGAGAGAACAATCACTAACTTTATATGGAAAAACAAAAAGCCCAGGATAGCCAAAACAATCCTATACAATAAAGGAATATCCCTGACTTCAAACTCTATTACAGAGCTACAATAATGAAAACAGCTTGGTTTTGGCATATAAACAAAGACGTTGACCAATGGAATTGAATCAAAGACCCGGATATTAATCCAAAAACCTATGAACACCTCATATTTGACAAAGAAGCTAAAAGTATACAATGGAAGAAAGAAATCATCTTTAACAAATGGTGCTGGCATAACTTGATGTCAACCTGTAGGAGAATGAAAATAGATCCTTATCTATCACCATGCACAAAACTCAAGTCCAAATGGATTAAAGACCTCAATATAAATCCGGCCACACTTAACCTGATAGAAGAGAAAGTGGGAAGTACCCTGCAGTACATGGGCACAGGAGACCACTTCCTATGTAAAACCCCAGTGGCACAGACAATAAGAGCAACAATGAATAAATGGGACCTCCTGAAATTGAGAAGCTTCTGTAAAGCAAAGGACACAGTCATTAAGACAAAAAGGCATCATACTGAATGGGAGAAGATCTTCACTAACCCCACCTCAGACAAAGGTCTGATCTCCAAAATATACAAAGAACTCAAGAAACTAGACATTAAAATTCTGAATTACCCAATTAAAAAGTGGGGTAATTATCTGAACAGTGAATTCTCAACAGAAGTTTGAATGGCCAAAAGGTACTTAAGATCATGTTCAACTTCCTTAGCGATCAGGGAAATGCAAATCAAAACAACTTTGAGATACCATCTTACACCTGTTAGAATGGCTAAAATCAAAAACACCAATGATAGCCTATGCTTGAGATGATGTGGCGTAAGGATAGTAGGGGAGCGGGAGGGTACTGGGAGAAGGGGAGGTAGTGTAAATTTTTGAATGAAAAATAAAAGAATATGCAAAAAAAGAAAACATACACAGGGAACTAGATAAGGCCCATTTCTGTTTACACATTTTTTACCAAAATCTCTCTTGTTTTTTAGACAACATACCAAAAATTTCTCTTGCTCTTTAGACAAGATAAAATCTTTTACCAATTTTTTTTGTTTTTTTCTCAATGGGGATGTATGGCTACATTTTAAAAAAGAACAGCACATAAAATCCTGTGCCAGTATGAAACATTTTAGACCAACAATAGGTTCTTTTAACATTAACCAATAATAATTTGTAAACAAGAACAGCACATAAAATCCTGAACCAGTGTAAAACATTTGACACCAGCAATGTTTTTTTTTAACATTAACCAACAATAATTTTTAAACAAGAAGAGCACATAAAATCCTGTACCAGTGTAAAACATTTGGGACCAGCAATAGTTTTTTTTTAACATTAACCAGCAATAATTTTAACCAGCCTCTATAAATGATGACAGATGCCTATAATACTTATAACCCATAAGATCTGAGAGTTTTTCACCCGTGGAGCTAAGCCTTCATCAGCTTTGACCATAGGTTTGAGGTGTGCAGCTCCCAGGGCAGGTGGAGGGAACTCATCCATCAGCACGGGGGAGGGGGGACAGGGTGGTATGCATCACTAGGGAAAAAAGACTGTTAACCTCTTTAGGCCATAGTGATTACCCTCGGATGTCTTGTTTAGTGTTTGAAATCCTATTGGGCTACATCCACCTTCTACAACTGTGTCTGGCAGGCTCGATATCTTGTATCTTGGGCTGAATAGCCCAACCATCCCTACAAGCATGCTGCCCCGCAGCCACGTGCTTGGGGCCGAGGCTGACTCTTTTTTTATGAAATATACCCCTATGCTTATGGCCCTATCTCTTAAGTCTTGTAAGTGGTCTAAGTCAGGGCAAAAGCACAACACACATTACACAGACATACAGGACAATGGAGCCAAACAAACCAAAGACACAGCTTCAAGCTGCTTTGCAGGAGTGACCAGCCCTGCTATCAAAATGAGACTGCTATCCACACATGTCTCTACAGAGAACTGACCACGCCACTCGTGTGTCATACCACAGATCTGAGAAACCCGCATATCTCAGAGAACTGAACACGCTACCTGCGTGTAAGACAAAACAGAGACCAAAAATACACAGACAAAGGCTAACGAAACTTAGATAGACAAAACCACTGATCCAGAGTCAACATCACAGTCTGTCCCAATCGTCAGAATCACAAGTAACACAAAACAAAAGACTGAAGACATACAAACAAATGTCCATCTCCACCGAGACAGACAACACCATTGCAGAAATACAGACAGCCAAGAGGACATATAGTTCCTCCAATCCACGAGAACTTCCATATCCTCACCAGCACCCAGATGGAAATCTCCCAGGCATCCCTGGGTCCCTTCTCACCTCCCAGGATGTCTCCCATGGCGGCAGCTGGTGATCTACCTAGCATGTCTGCTGATCACTCCCTCTGTCTCCTCCTGAGACACAAGTGACTGCAAAACTGAAACCAAAATTATAGAACCTGAATTCAGGTGGCATGGAAACACAAAAAACCACAAAGACACAGACATGACTGAAAACCCGAAAGCACAGAACCTGAACCTGGATTCAGCTGGCATGGAAACACAAAGACACAGACACACAGACAATGTTGTCTCACCTCCAAGTGGGTCTTCGGAGATGAGGGTGGTCGCCAATCCTGGATGAGCCCCCAAATGAAAGACCTCCAGATAGGGAAGACTCTTACTCAAGTCTCAGGATAACACGACCCCCCAGGAACTCATGAGAGACTATCCTTCCTGCAACATGAGTTTTATTGACAAGTACCAGAGCTCGGGGGCCGAGACTCATAGGAGTTTGACCCTGAGTAGTTGGGAGAAGGATTTTTTGAAGGAAGAAACCACAACCCAGTAATCCAAAGGGGGTGGGGAGGGTGTCATTGGAAAATTCTGAAAATACCAGTGATAATCACAAGGGGGTAACTCCCTGTTTATTCTCAAGATTATAATCTAACTTTATCTTCAGCTAGTTCCTGAAACAGGGTCACTGACCTGGCTAACCTAGATTTTTTTGGCTCTCCTCTTCCTGCTAGAGGGGTCTGGATTTCTCCGGGTCTTTCACTAGCAATTCCAATGTCTGCTTCTTTTGTAAGGACCTATGTTTTGTGAGGGTAGAATGCAAACCTCACATTAAGGCATGGAGGGTGTCTTGGGGCCCATCTTGGGCTTCAGCAGCCTGTCCAGGAATGGCAGCACATCTCTGGTAAAGCTGGGGTCCCAGGGCTGGAAGATCTGGGCCACACCAGCTGCCAGAGCCCACTGGAGCTGTCAGAGACACCTGCTCCTTCTTCAGGACCCACTGGAACTCTGGTGGGTGATCCGAGTGGTGGGAGCTTGGGCATGGCCAGCAGAGTAAGGCTGCAGCTGGCTGCTCCAGTGTGTCATCATAGCTCCTGATCACCTTTGCCTCTCAGCAGCTGGTGGATAGATGCAGCACTGGACACAGGTTCATGCTGCTGCTGTTGATGTATGCTCTCGGGTACCTATAGCTGATCTTCAGTTGGGTGTTGTTGGCACTTGGGCTTTTCACCTGGTGCCACCAGAGCCATGGTCTCAAGGCCAGCCACCTGTGTAGTGTGCTGGCACTCTTACAGGACACAGAGTGAGCTGTGCTCCTGGGGGATGCACACCTGCAATTTGCCCACCTGGGTTCATTTTCCAAACACTGAGAGTAGAATGGCTAAATAAGATGGTAAAGTACATGTGGATTTTTATTGTCAAGTTATGGAGAAGCTCTTTCGAGAAGCCATAGATCCAGCTGTGGGGGGAGCAAATGCCACTTCAGCGCCTTCAGCTTCACAAAAGTAAACATGAGTCACCACCTCCTTAGAATCAATGGTGTTAATGTTTATACTAAAAATGTAAACAAAAGACAGATTATTCTGTATCTTCCAATTGGTTTGCAGGAAATTGTGAGATTGATTTGGAGTCCAAGTGATATTTTTGGGGAGCTGGTGTGAAAAGTATTCAGATTCATCAGACAATGTGGGTGATCAGAAAAGTTGTAGTCCTGACTAAATTAAAATCAAAGTTGCCTTTGAAGCTGGAGTGTGGCTCTCTCTTTCTTTAAACCCAAGCATATTTTTAGAAGAAAAATTCACAGTTTCTTCTCATATCAGAAGAGCCACATGGTGTGGAAAAGAAGAAAACAAAAAAAATAGGGACTATTGTTGTCAAAACTCTGTTATCTCCCCAAAATTTGGTTTCTCTCTTTAGTATATCTTGTTGGCTAAGCAACTTAAGTATATATTGACAGACTGATAGGTAAATAAATAGAAAAGGAGAAAAATAGATAGATAGAGAGATAGATAGATAATAGATGTGACATATGTATTCAGTAGAATAATATTACATTTTATCATATTTGTCTTATTTTTAATTATTTGTAAGTATATGTGGGTCTATGTGTTTGTATGTATGGTCCTGGCTATTCCTCTCAACAAGTCAATGACTTTCCAGGATTCTAGGAGATTCCCTGGTGTAGGAGGGTCTTCTGTATTTGTGTGTTGCTTTCATTGGTTGAATAAAGAGACTGCCTTGGCCTTTTGATAGGGCAGCCCTTAAGTGGGTGGAGGAGACAGAATGGAATTCTGGGATAGAGAAGGAAGAGTCAGGGAGAGTCGCCTGCCATGAAGCCTGCAAGATCAGAAACGCTGAATCTTTCTGGTAAGCCACAACTCATGATGACGCACAGATTATAAGAAATGGGTTAAACAAATATGTGAGAGTTAGCCAATAAGAGGCTAGAGCTAATGGGGCCAGACAGTATTTCAATGAATACAGATTCTGTGTAATTATTTCAGAGGCCGGGAGCCGGGCAGAAGGACGCAGCCCTCTCCTCCTTACTACATTTAGCTGCCCAATGTGGTTGACTGACTCCATGTAAAATCTGAGAGAGCTCAAAAAGAATACAGAGTTTATCAGAGATTTTGCTGTTTGCTAGCAGGGTGCCGCAGAAAAAATTTTCTCAGTCAGCAGCCACAACAGTAAAAAACCCGCCATGATTTTAAAATGCTGGCTTTCTGGGCTATCCTGCCAGTGCCATCTCTGGCTCCTGCTGGAGACAGAGCATTTGGACGAGATTTCTGACTAAAGTGCTATGGCTTGTTTGCTTGATGGCAATGTGGACTTGCTGTGTGCCTGAAACTGTGCACAGCTCAGGGGCACCAAATGGCTCTGAGGCAGGAGCAGCTCTGGCTCCACCATGCTGAACCGTGCTGACCTCAGGCAGGAACTCCTTGTAATTATCATAATAACAGTGCAGTTAAAAGGTTTAGACTGGGCAGGAACAGGCAGTACTGTATTTCTCCTACATGACGCAACTTAAGTTTTTAAGATGTGCTTAACATTTTAAGAAATGCTCCTTGATAGTAAAGAATTACAGATTCACAATAAGACAGATTCAGACATAAAAGACCTCTAAATGGGTCACAGTGTTGGATGGCTGTACATAGGCTTGGAAGAGAAAAGAAAAAGAGTATAGAGAGATGCTTTTAAAAAAAGGTAAAGTCGTTAAGGAGACATACTGCAGATAGTTATAGATTAAAAAAAATAAGCCACGTAAAAATGGAAAATTCACAGAATGTCTGGAGTATGTAATTTATTGTGTTTTCTTTGAATTTTTTTGACTGTAAAGAAGCTAAGTACAGAGAGACGTTTCATTGTCTGGGCTGCTAAGCTAAACCAGCATGGATATTATAAAGTTATTATTACTTCAAAATTTGGGTCTAAGGTTATGATGCTTTGGAAGAGAGGTTCTTCTTTTGTTTTCACAAAGGATGAGACCCTGTGGATTCCTTCTACACCAATGTGGTTTGATAGACCATGCCCTCCTGAAAGGTCACTGTGAACACCTTCAGAAAATTACTTTACTTAACTGGTGACTAAGATGAACAGGATACACCATGAAAGACCTGATTGACAGCACCCCCATATAGCAGGAAGAAGTTTGGAGAGAAATAACTATGCCCATATTCCCAAATATTGTTTCTAAATGTTCTTTAAATCTAAATTTAAAGGGGGAGATGATATAGATAGGGATAATTTACATTGGTATAAATTTTGCTTTATTGATATAAATTTAAGGTCAATTTTGTTATATATATGTATTTCTGATCTTGATTAAGGTATTGTGATTGTGTAGTTCATTTAAAAATGTAATGTATAATTGGGAAAAATAGGTTGTTAATAGATAATCATTGATATAGTCAAGCTTGTAGTCATGTTAGTTAGATTTTCTAGATATATAGTGGTATATTTCAGTTAGATAGACATTCTTCATATCTTTCAAAGATGACAGAATATGGCATTTAATGTTTTAATAACTTAGGGCAACAATTCCCCATACCACTGGCACACCCTAAAATTCACAGGGACAAACAATTGTGGAGAGGGCCACAAAAGCTCTTAAGGAACTGTTGACCAGGACTGTGTTTCCAGAGGCTGGGAGAGATTCTCATCTGGCCTTAACAGAGGTTCTTGTCCATATGAACTTTCTCAGTTTTGATGACCAGGGTTTCAGCCTAGCTTAGACGCACTGGGCATCCTTGCCAAGGAACACATCCCTGCCCCTAGTGAGATGGAGAGATCCTATCTTTCTCCCATGGCAGACATCAGCCCCCCTGCTAACCCATGGAAGAGGATATGTTTGTGCTTTTCCTCAGTCTGCCACCACACCAATATGGGTCCCTGTAAGAGATGTATGCTCAGTCATGGATCATGAATTCAGTGCCCTGGGAGGCATGAAGAGGGTGTCAGATGTCCTGAAGTTGGAGTCTCAGATTATTGTGAACTACTTGCCATAGCTGCGGGCAATGGAACTTGGACCTCTTAAAGAGCAGCACAGGTTCTCACTGAATCACTTATTCCAGTGATTCACTAATCATCATTCCAGTTCTCAAGTTAATTTTCCTTACTGAAACAAAACAAGTAGGCCCCACATCACCTCGGCTCTCCCTGTAAAAACATGTGTGACACAACTTTTACAACAGCTCCTAAACATGTGTGTAAAATACAATAAAAAAATCAGCCAAATGTCTTCATATTTTATTACCAAATACTTTCAAATAGCATGATAATTGATTAGATCATTTAATTAGATATGTGTTTACACACCAGTGTTATTGGCACAGAGCTCATAGAACTGCAAAGTGAATGCTTTTGTGTTTTACACTCCTTGTTTTTATTAATTACATTAATAAGTGGTACACTCCTTGTTTTTATTAATTATATTAGTAACTGGATACTTCAAAGCATATGGGATGTCAGGATTCTAGCATGTTTGATTTCCGTATATAAGTTAAATATATAAACTATTGAAAGGTTGAGCTTACATGCAAACTTACCTTGGAAACGTAGACAAGGAGTTTGATGGTTGTGGGTACACAAATGGTTGTGTGACCAAAGGAAAAATAAAAGTTCCGTCTAAACGTCCAGTATCATCTTCCTGTAAGTTGGTGTAGGCTTTTGTTTTTTTTCTTTTGATATAAAACTTCTGGAATTCCATCTCATAATTCTGCATACATAAATCATCATGAAAATGAAAACCAGATTCTACCCTCAAGGCCCCAACTCTCAGAGGTTTCCATTGTGTGATCAGTACTTGTGGCTGATGCAGGTTCCTCAGACTGCCTGGCAGTGGAGAAACTTTACTCAGTTTAGTAAAAGCATGAAAACACCAGCACATGTAAGTTGAGGCTTGGAAACAAGAGACACTGAGGATCTGGGGATTCAAAAGCACCATAGGCTTCAGATTTATTTACATTTTACATCATCCAGAATACTAAACAGGTCAGAATATATATGTGAGATATGGGTCATGCCTCAGGGTTCAAATAGAATAACCATTACAGATGATAGTAAATGAATTTAAAAATTGGAGATGTTTGTAAACAGCGGGGTAGAAGGAACTCTTAAAGGTATCCTAGAAAGTCATGAGACATCTCTGCAGAGTAAATTTCTACTATAACCAACAATGTTCACTGTTTTCATTTTGATTGTATACTCCATGATGTATACTCCAAGACAAGGGAATAAATATATATATTTGTAAGTGGCACTCAAAATTTGCTGAGGCATACACAATTTCTTCTAACCAATATTCCTCTTTTGCTGATCAGAATTCCAAGGACACAGTGTCTATGCTTCATGCTGTACTTGGTGACCCCTTTAATCTGAACAGGGCACAGAGAGCACATCTCTGTCTCAAGACACAAATTTTTTTCTCTTTAGCTGTCGCAGTCTCATTAGCCCTTTGCCTTGGCTCACTGCACTGGCATTTCCCTGCTCTCTAGTGAAGTAAGGTTCTTTCCGCTGTGTTTTTTAAAGTTCAACACTTTAATTTGACTTTAGATGGACTGTGCTGTTGTGAACAAAGGATGTTTGAGCACACATTCATGTTGTGGTGGGATTTAAGAATCACAATAATATCTGATAAGAGTGTAGCTTATTAGAGAGTAACAATGATTGACATGCTCTTTAGTGCTAAGTTAGCAGGCTCCATCTCAACACATAAGATCCCTGCCTAGATTATAGACATCAATGTTGAAAAGACTAATCCATGTACCCTCCAGATACTGTGTGTGTGCAGATTGTCTTAAAAAGACATCTTTCATATTTTGGGTGGAAGATCCTATAACTAAATTTTCATTCTTTGGGGGTGAAACAAGTTCCTTGTTCAATGAATTGATTTTATAATACATGTTCTCAGAAACTGACAAAAATTTTGTAATTTAAAATATAGATTCTATTCAAAATTTAGGGCTGAGGATGCAGCTCGATGGTAGAGTATTTGCCTAGAATATGAGAGGCCCTAAGATTCATCTTCAGTGACACACATACACTTTATAGTAATATTTCTGATACCCAGACTGTTAAAGTGATGATTTTTATAACATATATGGCAAGAGGATTTTCTCTTTATTCCTTACCTCCCCTCTTCTGCCCAAACCCCAATGGGTCCCTAGATGGAAAGACTGTGTCATGTAAGTTCCTGACACTTTCAGGAAAATCCCAAATACAATTCCCTGAGCATGTGATATAGCTTTCCTTCACTACTAACTGCTCTTCAAACTGATTTCCTTCCTTTATTTCTAAAAGACACTGCTCACTGTAACAGGCTCTACCCTGCTGTTGGTTTACTCACTTTCACTGAAATGACCTGGAATAATCAAATGACTGATTGGCTTTTTTTCTTTTTGATAGAGGCGAAAGTCTTTTCATTAAATGGGTCTTTGTTGGGGAATATTATTTTAAGGTGTATGACTTTTGTTTTTGTAGTATTCTTTTAATTCTGTGAAGCTGTGATTCTTTGCCTAGCTAATGGTTTAATTAAGAGCTGAATGGCCAATAGTGAGGCAGGAGCAAGACTAGGTAGCCCTGGCAGGCAGAGAGTATAAATAGAATGAGAAATCTAGAAGAAGGGAAGAAGCAAGAGAACAAGAAGAGGAAGCCATCAGGGGCCAGTCACCCAGCTACACAGCAGGGCATAGAGAAAGACTGAAAGTAAAATCTACAGAAGTAAAAAAAGGAAAAGCTCTGAAGCAAAAGAAAGATGGGATAATTTAAATAAAAAAAAAAAAAGATGGCTAGGAACAAGCCAAGTTAAGGTCAGGCATTTATAAGAAAGGATAAGATTTTATGTGTGGTTAATTTGGGAGCTGGCTGGTGGGCTCCCCAAAAGCCTAAAAAGTAAAGAGTAAAGCATCTCAATTGTTGCAACAATAAGAGAAGTGACAGCTCTTTTAGTTCTTAGGGTTATAATCTTTGCAGCAACAATAGAATGTCTGCAGGTACGACTCAGCTGTCATCAGTGTCAAGATGCTGTGATGCCTCGGGATTTACAGAGCTTGAAGCTTGAGGACACCTTTAGAGACATTTGGTTTTTTGTTGTTACTGTTTCATATTTATTTTAAAATAAATTTGATTTCACATTTCCTTTAATTTTTGTGAACTGTTTTTATTAATTGAAAATATGCTCTCATATCCTTCCTATGGTTTCACCAGATCCTAGAAACACAGACACCACATGAACATGCAGGAGGTGGCAATTGTCTCCAACCTGGATAACCCTGACTTTGGGCCCTAGATACCTCTAAGACCTATTGCAGCTCCTCTTCCCTGTCAGCAAGCAAGGCACATGTGGGCAGGCCTCTCCACCACCATCCCCAATAAGACCTTGTAATCTACAAGTCCCACTCTGCCCTGTAACCCCAATACCCCTACCATAGCATCAGAAGCTCTGGGAGATGCAGACACTGCCTTCGCCAATCTAACAAAAAATAGCCACCAGATGTATAGACACTACTCACACAGATTGGACAAACAACCACCCCTGGAGGCAAGAGGCACCACCTGCACTGATTGGAGAAAAAGATGGTAGACACTTGTGAAAAAATGTGGAATTCCTATCTGTATGTTGTGAATATCATTGGTTCATAAAGAAACTGTTTAGGCCTATAGCAAGGCAAAATTTAGCTAGGCAGGGGAAACTAAACTAAATGCTGGAAGAAAGAAAACAGAGTCAGAGAGAAGCCATGTAGCCCCACCAGAGACAGACACTGGAACTTTACCCAATAAACCACGGCCTCATGGTGATTTGCAGATTAACAGAGATTAATTAATTTAAGATACGAGTTAGCCAGAAATATGCTTAAGCTATTGGCCAAACAGTGTTGCAAAAAAAAGGGGGTTTCTGTGTGATTATTTTGGGGCTGAGCAGTGGGGAACAAACCAGCAGTCTCCTTACAACAAATTTGCCTTCCAATGTGTGCTAGTTAAATCCACATAAAACCTGAAAGGGCTTAAAAGGAATTCTAAACACTAAAAATCAAATTTTAGCCATATTTTTTTTCTGACAGTGAAAGTCTTAAGAGAAGTCTTCCTGATCTTCCTGATTCAGTGGTAGCAGAAAAAAAAGCCAAATTGTTTTCACATGGTTTCTGGGCCATGCTGCCAGTGCAAACTCTGGCCTTTTCAGGATGCTGAGCATATAAATGG
Organism: Ondatra zibethicus; assembly: GCA_004026605.1. Taxonomy (NCBI): domain Eukaryota; kingdom Metazoa; phylum Chordata; class Mammalia; order Rodentia; family Cricetidae; genus Ondatra; species Ondatra zibethicus. The sequence goes on from PVIU01005821.1 coordinate 99,743, forward strand.
GATTTGTGGGCACAATGCTGCAAGTTACTTGGTGGTAGCATGGGCCAACAGGTTATCAGATCTGAGGTGGTGAGGACAGCTTGCACCCAGTAGTCTCAGAGGCAGAGAACAAACTTGTGTCATGTTGGACTGGGCAGAGCAAGCAGACAGGGCCATATTTGTCCTAACAATGCCACCACTTAGGTTTTTAAGAAGCACTTAGCATTTTAAGAAGCAGTCCTGGTCAGAAAAGGATTACAGATACACAATAAAGACAAATTCAGATCGAAAAGATCTCTACATGGTTCACAGTGTTGAATAAATGTACATAGCCTTGGGAGAAAGAACAAAAAGAGTATAGAGAGTTACAAAAAGAAGTAAATCATTTAAAAAATAAAACAAAGTCTTTAAAGAGACAGAGTACAGATAGTCATAGATTAAAGGAGAAGAGATAATAAAATAAATATTAAACTTGTAGAAAAAGTAATAGAGTAAGAAGATAAGTAATAGAGTAAGAAGATAAAGATGGAATATACACTGAGAGCCTGGGTTATGTTTATTATTGTCTTTTCTTTGAATTTTTGGACTGTGAATGAGCTAAGTAACCAACATATATACTTTAAAGGTATCTTGCCTTCAAAATTTGGGTCTAAGGATATGTTCCTTTGGAAAAGAGATTCTGCTTTCATTCCACAGAGGATGAGAACCTGTGGAATCCTGAAAGGTCACCATGAACAATCCCAAAAATATTTCAACCAATAAAAATCAGGAAGTAGTTTGGAGAGAACTATGCCAAAATTACCTAAATGATTGTTTATAGATGTTTGTTACATTTACAGGGAAATATGATATTGATATGAATAATTTGCATTGGTTTGGATCTTGATCTAGTAATACAAATTTTAGGTTAGTCTTACTATATGTATATTTCTGCTCTTGATTAAGGTATTGCATTTGTGCATCTCATTTTAAAATGTAATAGATAGTTATCTATACTAGTCAAATTTGTAGTCATGTTAGTTAGATTTTCTAGATGAACAGAGATGTATTTCATATGGATAGATTCCCCTCTGTATGCTGTGAATACCGTTGGTTAATCAAAAATCTGCATTAGCCTATAGCAAGGCAGAAGTTAGATAGGAAGGGATAACTAAACTGAATGCTGGGAGAAAGAAGGCAGAGTCAGAAAGAAGCCATGTAGCCCCACCAGAGATAGATGCTGGAACTTTACCTGGTAAGCCACAGCCTCATGGCGATACACAGATTAGTGGAGATGGGTTAATTTAGATATGAGTTAGCCAGAAATATGCTTAAGCTATTGGTCAAACAGTGTTGCAAATAATATGGTTTCTGTGTAATTATTTCAGGGCTGAGCAGGTTGGAACAAGCCAGTGGCCTCCTTGCAACACAAAAATGCACTTAAAAACATACAGAGTAGTGTGGCAGCACTAGAACCTAATGGTTTTACAACAGAAAAACTGGAGCATCCAAACCCAGAAGGATTAGAAGATAATGACCTTAAAATAACTTTATGAAGATGATAGGTGCCCTTAAAGAGGAAATTACAAATTTCCTTTAAAACTTGAAGAAAAGACAAACAGAAAATTGGAATAAATCAATAAATCCCCCAAAGAAAGCCAAAAAATCAAACAGCTAAAGGAAACAGTTAAGGAATTTACAAAGCAAGAAATTCTTGAAATGAAAATCTGGGTAAGCAAACAGGAACTACAGATGCAAACTTCACCAACAGAATACTAGATTTGGAAAAGAGAATCTCACATACTGAAGATATGATAGAGAAAATAGATTCATTGGTAAAATAAAATATAAATAAAATCCAACAAATTCTTAAAACAAAAAAATCTGAGACATCATAAAAAGATCAAACCTAAAAATAGTAGGGATAGAAGAATTATAGCTCAAAGGCACAAAATATATATTCAACAAAAGTAGAAGAAAACTTTCCCAACATAAAGAAGGACAGGCCTTTGAAGAAACATGCTTACATAACACTAAATATATTGAACCAAAATATGTTCCCTTATCACATAATAATCAAAACACTAAACATACAGAATAAAAAAAGAATATTAAGAGTTGCAAAGGATAAAAGGCCAAATAAATATAAAAGCAGACCTATCAGAATTAGACCCAATTTTTAAATGGAAACTTTGAAAGGCAGAGGGTCCTGGAGAAATTCTGCAAACATTAAGTGATCATGGATACCAGTCCAGACTACTGTACCCAGCATAGGTTTTAATCAAAATAGATAGAGAATACAAGATATTCTGTGACAAAACCAGATTGAAACAGAACCTATCAATCTCGAGAGTAAGTACTAAGAGAAAAACTTCAACCCAAGGAAGTTAGCTGCACCCACCAATGAAAACACAGGCTATAGTCAAACTCACACCAGAAAATTCCTAAGGTGGGAAACAAACACATACTAACACCACCACCACCACCAAAACCGAGAACAACAGGAATTAGCCATCACTGGTCACTAATATCTCTTAATATCAATGGACTCAATTTGTCAAGAAAAGGCACAGGCTAACAGACTAGATATGAAAACAGGGCTGACCTTCCACTGCATGCAAGAAAGACACCTCAACCAAGGACATACATTATCTCAGAGTAAAGGTTTGTGAAAACAAATTTTCCAATCAAATGGACTGAAGATGGTGTAGCTATCCTAATATCTAACAAAATAGACTTCAAACTAAAAGTAAACAAAGAAATGGGGAAGTACAATATTCATGACAGGATAAATTCATCAAGATAAAGTCTCAATTCTGAATATTTATGCCCTAAATACAAGGGCACCCACATATGCAAAAGAAATGTTACTAAAGTTTAAATATCACACCATCCTCATACACTAATAGTTGGAAACTTCAACATGCCACTCTCATCAATGGACAGAAACTTAACAGATAAATTAAGGAGCTAACAGATTTTATGACTCAAATGGGCTTAATAGACATCTATAGAACATTTCACCCAAACACAAAAGAATATACCTTCTCAGCACCCATGGGACCTTCTCTAAAATCCACCAGAAACTTGGTCAAAAAGCATATCTGAACAGATACAAAAAACATTTGCAATAAACTCCTGTAGCTTATCAGATCACCATGGTCTAAGTTTAGAACACAACAACAACATAAATTACAAAACGTCTTCAAACTCATGGAAACTAAATAATGTTTAATTGAATCACCACAGAGTCAAGGAAGAAATAAGAAAGAAATTAAAGTCTTCCTAGAATTCAATGAAAATGAATGTGCAACATACCAAAACTTATGGGATACTATGAAAGGCAGTGCTGAGAGGAAAGTTCATAGCACTAAGAGCCCACATAAAGAATTTGGAGAAATAACACACTAGCAACTTAACAGCACCCATGGAAACTCTAGAACAAAAGGAAGAAAACACAACCAGGAGGAGTAGGCCACAGAAATTAATGAAATTGAGGGCTAAAATCAATAAAATAGAAACAAAGAGAACAATACAAAATATCAATGAAAGATAAACCTTTATCCAAACTAACCCAAAGGCTGAGAGAGAATATGTAATTTAATAAAATCAGAAAATAAAAGGGATATATAATAACAGATACTGAGAACAATTTCCTGGATAGGAACCACATATCAAAATTAAATCAAGAGCTGATAAACAACTTAATAGGTCTATAACCACCTAAGAAAATAGAAGCAGTCATTAAAAGTCTCTTAAACAAAAAAAAGTCCAGGACCAGATAACTTCAGCACAGAATTCTACCACAATTTCAAAGAAGAACAAATAACAATACTCAAATTGTTCCAAACATTAAAAATACTGCCAAACTACTTTTATGAGGCTACAGTTACCTGACATTTATATGACACAATGAACAACAATGAAAGAGAATTACAGACCAATCTCCCTCATGAACATTGATTCAAAAATACTCAATAAAATACTGGCAAAACTGAACCCAAGGATACATAAAAAAAATTACCCTCATGATCAAGTAGGCTTCATCCCAGAGATCAGGGATAGTTCAACATAAAAGCAATCTGTCAATATAATCCACCATATAAACAAAATGAAAGAATAAAAAAACACATGATCATCTCATTTCATGCTGAAAAAGCCTTTGACAAATCCAACATCCCTTCATGATAAAGCTCTTGAAGAGATTAAGCATAAAAGGAACGTACCTAAACATAATAAAGGCAATTTACAGTACACTGACAGCCAGCAGCAAATAAAATAGAGAGAAACTCTAAGGAATTCCACTAAAATCAGGGACAAGGCTGTCCACTCTCTCCATATCTATTCAATATAGTACTCAAATTTCTAGCTAGAGCAATAAGAAAACAAAAGGAGATCAAGAAATAAATATTAGAAAGGAAGAAGTCAAGCTTTCACTATTTGCAGATAATATGATAGTACACATAAATGACTCCAAGAATTCTATCAGAGAACTCCTACAGCTGATAAACACCTTCAGTAATGTGATAGAATACAATATTAACTCAGAAAATATTCAGTAGCCCTCCTATATGTAAATGATGAACAGGAGTAGAAAAAAAATCAAAGAAACATCTCACTTTACAATAGCCATAAATCATATAAAATATCTTGGAGTACCTGTAACCAAACAAGTGAAAGACCTGTATGACAAGAATTTTAAGTCTTTAAAAAAATTGAAGTAGATAACAGAAAATGAAAAGATGTCCCAAGCTCTTGGATAGGTAAGATCAACATAATAAAAACGGCAATGCTTCCAACAGCAATCTATAGATTCAATGTGATCACCATCAAAATCCCAACACAGACCTCAAAAGAACAATACTCAATTTCATATGGAAAACCAAAAAACCCATGATGCCTAAAAACAACCTTGTACAATAAATGAACTTCTAGAGGCATCACCATCTCTGACTTCAATCTCTACTATAAGGCCATAGTCATAAAAACAGTTTGGTGTTGGCATAAACACACACACACATGGCCCAGCTGAATTGAACTGAAGACCCTAACATTAACCCACAAACCTATGAATACCTGATTTTTGAAAAAGAAGTCAAAACCATACAATGGAAAACAGAAAACATTTTCAACAAATGGTGCTGGCATAACTGAATGTCAACACATAGAAGATTATGAATAGATCCACATCTATTGCCATGCACAAAACGCAAGTCCAAGTGGATCAAAGACCTCAGCATAAATCCAGGTACATTGAACCTGACTGAAGAGTGGGAGGTAGCTTTGAATGCATTGGCACAGGAGACCACCTCCAAAATATAGCATGAACAGCACAGACACTGAGAGCAACAATCAAAAAATGGGACCTCCTGAAACTGCAAAGTTTCCGTAAGGCAAGGGACACAGTCAATAAGACAAAATGGCAGTCTACAGAATGGGAAAGATCTTAACCATGCCCACATCTGACAGAGGGCTGATCTCAAAAATAACTCAAAAAACTAGAACTAAAAATACCAAATAATCCAATTATAAAATGTGGTACAGATCTAAACAGAGAATTCTCAAGAGAAGAGTTTCAAATGGCCAAAAGACTTTTAAGGAATTGTTCAACATCTTTAGTCATCTGGGAAATAAAAATCAAAACCACTCTGAGATACCGGTAATCTTACACCTCTCAGAATGGCTAAGATCAAAAACACTGATGACAACCTATGTTGGAGAGATGTGGAATTAGTGGAAAACTTTTCCACTGCTGGTGGGAGTGTAAATTTATACAGCCACTTTGGAAATCAGAATGGCAGTTTCTCAGAAAATTGGAATCAGTCTACCTCAAGACACAGCGATAAACAATGTTAGGCATATAGTCAAAGGATGTGCATTCATACCACAAGGACACTTGGTCAACTATGTTTATAGCAGCATTATTTGTAATAGTTAGAACCTGGAAAAAACCTAGATGTCCCCCAACCAAAGAATGGATAAAGAAACTGTAATACATTTACACAATGCAGTATAACTCAGCTATAAAAATGAAAACATCATGAAATTTGCAGTCAAATGGATAAAAGTAGAAAAAAATCATTCTGATTAAGGTAACACAGAACCAGAAAGAAGAACAAGGTATGTACTCACTCATAAGTAGATACAAGATGTAAAGCAAAGAATAAGCAGACCACAATCCACAACTCCAGAGAAGCTAGATAGCAAGGAGGACCCTAAGAGGGACACATTGATCACCCTGGGAAGGGGAAATAGAGGAGATCTTCTGTGTAAACTGGGGGCAGAGTGGGCAGTAAAGGGAAGCATATGGGGGATGAGAACATGAGGGAATGGGATAGGTGAGCTGGGGCAGGGATAGTGTAGGAGAGCAAGGAAAGAGATACCTCAATAGAGGGAGCCATTACAGGGCTAGGGAGAAACCTGATGCTAGGGAAATTTCCAGGAATCCACAATGATCACTCCAGCTAAGACCACTAGGAAGAGTGGAGAGGATGCTTAAACTGGCTTCCCCTGTAGTCAGATTGGTGACTACTCTAACTGTCATCATAAAATATTTATACAGCAACTGAAGGAAGCAGATGCAGTTTTCAGAGGGTGAACTTCTGTAATAACCTCAGCCTGGGTTGTTTCGAGATCCCCGTGGGATGTCCTCAGCCAACAACTCAACTGAGTGTATCCCAGTCCTACCATTGGGAACCTTGCCTGGCTACAAAAGATGGCCAGTTCAGATTCCTTATCCTCCATTATTTTGAGTCTTCCCTAGAGTCACTTTCATAGATTCCAGGAACTTTCCACACTGACCTCCAAATACACCCAAATTCCAGCTATCTCTCCCTTCTCTTTCTCCCTCTACCCACCCAATAAATCCCTCCAATCTTGTTCCAACCCATCCCCAGTTCACCCTTAGAATCTATTGTTTTCCCTTTCCAGGGAGATTCATGACCCCACCCACTTTTCTCCTTCCCCTTTAACTAACATCCCTGCATCACTGGATTATCATTTATTTGAAAGATAATATCCACTTATAAGTAAATACATACCATATTTTTCTTTCTGTGTTACCTCACTCAGTATTGTTTTTTTCTAGTAGCTTTAATTTGCCTGTAAATTTCTGATGCCATTTTTAAGCCAGTGAGTAATACTCCATTATGTAAATACACCACGATTACTTTATCCATTTTTCAGTTGAGGGGCATCTGGGTTCTTTCAAGTCTATGGCTATTATGAATAAAGCCACAATGAACAATGATTTTAATGTAAAATGGAAACGTAACAGTCAGTGCATATACATCTCTACTGACAGGTATAAAATCTACAAAAGAAAAAAATAACACTCTGCTCAATTTCAATTGCTGAGTAGTTAGTTTAGCCATCTTACCTTCACATAGCTCAAGCATACTCACTACAGCAAAATTTCAGAGGACTTTTGAAGCACTGGTTACGAAGTGGGCTTGAACATTAATTTTGTTTCTCCCTTGCCCCATGACCCAGCATGTCGTCTATCTTTGTCCTCAGCCTGGACTTGCAGCTTTAAACAATCGCTAACTTCTGATTCCCACCCTAACCCGGAAGTACTGAGACAGGCATGGTCAGCTGATGTGGTGCTGGTGACCGAGCCGAATGTCCGTGTAAAGGAAGCCCTCTACCAACGAAGCATCAGCCTTCATGCTCAGGCTTAGAATTTGGAACCAGAAATGGAACTGGCTGTACTGAACTAATTATTTGGGAAGTTCAGATTTATTTGTCTTATAAACCTGAAAGAATGGAAAATTTTACTATTAACATACTGTGCTGTTAATAGCAATTCCCTACTAATCGTCAAATATGATCAAACTAAAGTAAAAGAAACGTGTTCTTACCTTGTGTTTGCTTTACCACGTGTCTGATTAAAAAGCAGGACAGGTTTTTCTCATTTCTTTGAAGTTTCAAATTCTCTGAATTTGATCTTTTCTCCTTTGCATACCTGACGGTTCCACTATGGCTTCTTAACTCTGAACCCAGCCTTCCTGCCCTTTCCTGCGAGGACGTCCCATACTTGCCTCACTAAACAAGCTCTGATATCTGCCCCCTTTTTATATTTCATACTTCAAAATGGAGAATTATGGTATAGCCTTTTATAACACTCTTTTACCCTAATGCTCTTACCTTTCTAATCTGTCATATCTCCTCTGGGTTCTTTTCTTAGCCTTGCTGCATGTTTCTATTCTCTGCCACTCAGAACACCTCCTGGAATCAAAAATAAATTTTAGTTACAAATCAGAACTCATTCAGATGCATCATTGTGCCTAGTCCATTCTTGCCTATCCTTACCAGGTGTTTGTGACATTCTCCTGACCCAAATCATGTATGTATTGTGTTTTAATCCATACTATTCAAGGTATAATGTATTCTGTAATACATAGTAGTTTTAGTAATTGGAATTCATTTCCATGAGGTACAGAGGAGATGTTTTATTGAATTTTTGTTTGTTTTGGGTTTTTTTGTTGTTGTTTGTTTTTTTTTTTCTATTCTTTCAAGAGAGGGTTTCTCTGTATAGCTTTGGCTGTCCTGAAACTCAATCTGTAGACTATGCTGGCATCAAGTTCAGATATCTGCCTGCCTCTGCTTTCCAAATGCAGGGGTTAAAGGCATGTGATTTGTATTAGTGAAATTTATTTTTGAAGCATCAAGATTGTTATAATGCAAGCACCCAGCAAGTCAGTGTTCCAAGCTATTCGTTACGTTAGACTCTTTTTAAAGGAGGTTGGTTGAATTCAAGGAAGACTTTAATTTCTTTCTTTATTTCTTCCTTGACCCAGGAGTGGTTCAGTAGTTGACTGTTCAGTTTCCATGAGTTTGCAGGCTTTTTGTTGGTGGAATTGTTGTTACATTCTAACTTTACTCCACGGTGATCCGACAAGACACAGGTGGTTACTCCAACTTTTTTGTATCTGTGGATGTTTGCTTTGTTAACGAGTATGTGATCAATTTTTGAGAAGGTTCCATGAGATGCTGAGAAGAAGGTATATTCTTTCCTGTTTGGGTGGAATGTTCTATAGATGTCTATTAAATCCATTTGATCCATTACATCTGTTAGTTCTCGTATTTCTTTGCTAAGTTTCTGTCTGGTTGACCTGTCCATTGGTGAGAGAGGAGTGTTGAAATCTCCTACTATTAGTGTGTGGGGTTTGATGTGAGCTTTGAGTTCTAGTAATGTTTTTTTTACATATGTGGGTGCTTTTATATTAGGGGCATAGATATTCGGGATTGAGACTTCATCTTGATGAAGCCCAGAGAAACCGAATAGCAAGGTGAACCCAAAGAAAGCATATACAGATCCTCCTGGAAGTTGGAAGCAAACAAGATCATCAAGCAAAAGTTGGAAGCCAGGGGATGGGGATAGAGGTGGGAGGTAGGGGAGCAGGGGAAGGGGAGAGGGGGAAGGAGAAGGGAGAAGGACTGGGGAGAGCTTGGGGGAGTGGGAGGGTGAAGATGGAGGAAAGGTGGACATTGGAGAAGGGAATAAGATATCTACATTAAGAGAATCATTTTAGGGTTGGCCAGATACTTGGCCCTGGGGATCCCAGGTGTCCACGGGCATGTCCCCAGCTAGGTATTCAGGCAGCAGAGGAGAGGGTGCCAGAACTAGCCTTGTA
>PVIU01005822.1:0-108530 GCA_004026605.1 Ondatra zibethicus
TTCTGGGTCGAAGGAACTGACTGCTTTGTAGGTGATCTGCAAAGGAAAAAGAACATGACGATGACTCCAGAGGAGACAGATGTTGATCTCGTCTTTTTCCAACATGCCTTCTGATGGGGGATTGTCAGACTTGTCAGGAGAAACTCTACGAAGACTAGATGCTTCCAACCTCGAGTCCGGTGAAGATGCATAAGAACTCAGCCCAAACTTTCGAGTTGTTTGTTATTGTCTAGTGGGAGGGACTTAAAGCCAGTAGGTTAGAATGTGAACGATAGGTTCAGTGTGATCTGATAGAGGGAAATTGGTTGATTTCAGTGTATTCTACTAGCTGATTTAGGGAAAAAAATTCAAATTGGCAACTGGCTCAGACTGATAGGCACTGGCAAGAATAGCTGCCGCATCTCTAATCTCTGGCATGAATAGGATACTTGTATTTCACAAACAAGGCTACATTGAAGGGTTTCCATCCATGTGGCTGACAATGTCTGCTCCAAAAATAAACCCGAGACACATGCCAGTAAGTCTTGGTGCTGCAAATGGACAGCTATTATGGGTCAGAGTCTCTGACATTTTTCAGAGCAATATTGTCCAACAGAACTGTCTGTCATGGTGGAAATTTTCTATTCCCTATTAATCAACACCCTGGCCACATGCTGCATGGGGCCACTGAGAATGTGAAATGTGGCTATTGACACTAGGAATCGGAAATTTCATTTAATTTTAATCAAATAAAATTGAGATTTAAATTGCTACGAGTGACTAGCAGCTGTCCCCCAGCGAGTGTGACCCTAGGTATCTTCACCATACTTGCCATGGAATAGACATTCTCACTTTGGATGAGGTTGGAATGTTTGAAAATAAATGGAACATACGTGCCTTTAAATTTTGCTTTTCAAGTGATTTTAAAATCGGCTTTCTGTGATAGTTCATCAGGTACTCAAGAGCACACACTTTAGTGGTGATTACTAACTTCTACTAGTTGTAATGACATAATTTTTAAATGTGGCATATTCAAAAGTTTTAAATTGCAAAACTGAGCACTTTTCATGCTTCTAAATAGGTAAACCTACTTGTAATTTATGTGCAGGAACACTAGCACTGTTATTATACGGAGTGATAATTGACATTCTTTTTTTTTCTTATATTTACACCATGTCATTATAATTAAGAAGACCTCTTTGAAAGAATATTTAGATTGAGTCACCTGAGCTTTGGCAAGGGAATGTTTGCCATGTATATTAATCACTGCAGTAGCTGGCGTCACCACACTCAGGCAGTTCTGTTTAACCCTCTCACCGATGGCTCTTCCGAGACTGAGGAAGTTGAGAAGGCAAGAAAACAGCTGCATCCGCAGCAGCCAGGGAGGACTGTGGTGGAGCCCCCTCCGTGGCAGCTTCCTGGCTTAGCTCTCCATCCTGAACCCTCCAGAGGGGAATGTGGCATGTGCGACCGACCACTCCCCAACATTCATCTGCTCATTCATTTACACACTCGTAACACTTGTAGAGTGGTTCCGAACGTGCCCAGAATTATGTTCTGGGCGGGGTGGGGGTACTCCTTGGTAACTCAGATGCTGTCTCTGTCCAGCAGGGTAAGTAGAAGGGTATATAACTGCGCTCTCGGTTAGGATGAGTGTTATTGTAGAGTTGAGAACAGAACAAAGGACAAGTCGCCTTCCAGTCCGCTCTGTTATCTGGACTTCAGCATGTCAGCACAGCAAATGTAGAGAAGCTCAGACTCTGCTTCTTCCTCACACCTGTGGTTTCTTGTCTATCTAGCTGACGCTGTCCTCTGCTCTGTGACGTGACATGTCTGCACTTACAGGGCCTTCTGGATACTGCCTAGAACAGGACCGAGTGGCCTCTGTGCCGAGTTCTCTACACACCTACTGGCCGCATTCACACACTGACTGAAAGATGATGCTGTGGCTAGCAGATGGACCAGGCACTGACTTTAGAAAGGGAAGAATCTGGACTGGGTGTGGAAGAACAGAGGAACTGAACAATAAAAATATATCAATTAAAAACACCAACTATGGAAGAAACAAACACAATGCTAATATAAGACGCTTTGTCGGGGGGGGGGGGAAGAAAGTTCCACATAGCCATTCAAAATGTCTAAGGAAAGAGATGCTGACAAGCCTGAGAGATCTAAACTATAAAGGACCAGTCAGGCCATGAATTTGGGAGTAGAGCCTGGATGAAGTCCTGCTGTAGGAGTCCCCTGAACCCGAGGAATGAACAGACTGGTGGCCTGTGCGGTCTCTGGAGGAGAGAGTGGCTGGCATGGGTTCCTTTGTGCTGGATTCTGTACATCAAGATGAAAGACTGGATATAGCCAATAAGGAAACTGAAACTTTTTGGTGTGGAAATAAAAAAAAAATCTTATTAGTTTAATGAAAATACCCTCTTTATGGGCAGGTGGAACATTAATTTTATTGTAGGGGTTAATAAAGGGAGCAGAGAAACCACTGGAAAGTGTGGTAGAATTCAGTGGTTAAAGCTATGGTGTAGGTGACAGGATAGAGTCAAGTTCTCAGGCCAAAGTAGGAGTGGGAGGCAGCAAGGAAAGAACAGAATGGTAAGGGGAGCAGATTGAGACAGCAGCCAGCAATGGACCGGCAGAATGCAGGAGCCGAGGAGTTACCCCATTTAGGCCCCGCTCAAAAGATCATCCCCTGTTGAAAGAGGATGGCATGGGTAAGGATGCATTTAAGGATGAAAACAGACTTTGAAACGTTCATGTGGACATGTACGCATCACAGAACTAGAGTCTGACAGAGATCTAGGCTGGGCATAGAAATTTGGGCATAGATATGAAGACAGTGCAGAGGAGGAAGATTCTGATGAGAATCCAGGTGACATCAGGTAACAGTTGTGTTTATCTGTGCCTCAGGCCAGCTTCTCAAATCTGTATATTTGTTATGCATCCTAAGTCTGGCTTTTCAACGGCAGAGCAGCCAAAGCCTCCTGCTGAGGCTGGCCCATAAGTTCTGCTTGGCAATGAGTCACGGATGCTGTGACTCTACTGTTTAGTTTTAAACCATGATTTAAATCTGTCAGAGGCAGAGGAATGTTTTCTGTACTCGTATCAGCTTCTGGAGGATTGAGTGATGTCTTATTCTTCTTTCAGGCCCCACTGTGATCTGTAACCATTTGGTACTTGGTGTGTTTTCCAAAAGAGAGGACTGAAGAGCACAGAGCTGTGCCCAAGACCATGTGAACGTTCATGTGTGGGCCTGGCTCCAGCAACATATACTAAGCAAAGGCTTCACCGAGGGGCTCAGTGCCCACTGCCAGGTAGCCCCAGACTGAATCACATAGATTTTTTTGACTGTGTCTTAGCTTCAACCCTTTAATAACTTGGTAAAAATTACCAACCCTGCTCCTCTATTCTTATAAAATACGAGCAAATACTAATTCATACAAAATTCATAAAAGAATTATGAGTTCTCTTATCTACCCCTAAAAACAAAAATATGCATTAAATGTCAGAAAGCCTATAGCTTCCATACTCCAATTGTCAGAAATGACAAAGCCCCCAGGAACAGAAGGTGGCCCACTCCATAACTGCCTCCTGCCATGGAGGTTGCAAGCAGCGAGCAGCTGTTGGCCTGAGCGCCATCGTTCAACACACCATAGTCTCCTACTGGGCTCAGAACAGAACTCAATACTTCCTTCTGGCATCTCATATTTTCAGCTGGTCATTCAATAAGGATTTATTAAGTACCTAACAGGCAGTAGAAAAAGCAGAGGGAGGGCTTCCAGAAGAAACGTTTAGGGGAGTCTTTTACATTGGTACTACATTGTGGGCTGAGGGCAGAAGATGTTTGAATGAAGCCACTATAAAGAATACCGATTGCCCTCTGGTGGGTCCCAGCAATTTTCCGGGATACCCCTAGACAAGAGCAAAGTGGCCCCTGAATAAAGCAGTGGGACGGAAGGTGTTGAAATGGCGAGATGCAATGAGTACTTGCTTACACTGGATGATTTCTGATTGCAGCTAAGTGCCTGGAATCTTCTAAAATTATCTTCCCCTTTTCTCCTTAAAGTCTCCAACTCTACGGTGCCAGTTTCACAGAGAGCCAAATGCAACAGCCTTTTAGGGGGCCGAAACCTTCTAGGGAGCATGAGTTGATGGTAATTGCAGCCAGCATAAAATATAGGTCTTTAATTGGGGTCTGAGCAATTTACTCTGTGAACACAAAAGAATGGACAATTAAATTTGATTTCAGGGGTGAGAAGGGCCAAGGGACTTCAGGAGCAACTACAGTATTTGAAGGAAATACTGAGAGAAGAGCAGAAGGATACTACAGGAGGGGTTGGACGCGTGCTGCAGGAGGGCAGAGGCACATGAGCAGTGTAGAGCGGTGTGAAAAATTCAGAAGGCTCTTAGAGGAAAAAAAAACCACAGAGGACCATGGCCCATTAAACCAGGAGGAAAACGATGCAAGAAGAAATATTAATAATAAATAATAACTGGGGTGAGATCCAGAGGCAGCTGCAGGTCCCTTGTACCACATGCATGCAGTGCCCACAGAGTCCAGAAAGGGAATCAGTTCTGGCATGGGAGTTCCAGATGGTTATAAGCCACCATGTGGGTGCCAGGAATTGAACTCAGATCCTCTGGAAGAAAAAGCAGTACTCTTAACCACTGAGCCACCTAGAAGTAGTTACCAAAGAAAAAGTGGGAAGGTTGCTCTACTTTGAATACTTTTGTACTTATATTTATTCTGAAAACATTGTTACAGTTACAACTTGATGAGGCACTGAACATTGAAGATAAACTTCCTAACATAGCCCCTATATTTCCACCTCTAATTCAAGGCTACCAAGTTCAGACAATGGTGACTAAGTGCATTCAGTTATCCAGGCTCATGATCTTGAGATGTTTCAACCCGTAGCATACAAATAGCCCCATCAGCAGGCAACCTGGGACCATTCTGCCTTACGCTGAGTCAAATTTAACTTTCTGTGTGAGTCACACATGAAGCTGAGAGTTTGGATTTGGCATTGATTTAATGCTTTTCACAGTCGGTGATGGGACAGCTGCTTCTAGCAGAGAATGTGAGTTTCATTTTGTGGTTTTTGGCTTCTTCCAAGTCTTATACATATTGCATACAAACCTCTAGATGTGTAACTCTCTTGGTCATAGGTCTAGAATGAACTAAAGACAACTGGGAGATAAAATTAGTGAGATGCAGTACCTTGTATGTTCTGCATTTGGGAGTATTACTAGTTCATAGACCTTTAGAATAGGTTCAACAGCTAATCTTTAAATTGTTGTGGGTAGTCTCAAGTTGCCTACAGAAGAGGCAACATATACTTCCCACCAACAGTCTATGTATCTACACATTTCTCCATGCCACTGGTCAAATCATACATTGTAGAAATCATACAAAAATCAGATAAATTTAATGTTCAATTGAGAGTATACGAAATTAAACAAATGTATTTCCTATTTATTATTTAAATGGAGCAGACATACTGTCACACATTGCTAGGTCAGTTAGAGTTCTTTCCAAGTTGGGTCCTCTTACTGGCTGTTTGCTTCCTCCTGATGGGATCTTCGTATTATGCTTATTAATCTGTATCAAGTCTGTATGCATCCCAGCCATCAGCCCATTTGCTGCCATGAGTGTTAAAATAATCACTCCAAGTGTTCTGTTGAT
This sequence comes from Ondatra zibethicus, assembly GCA_004026605.1. Classification (NCBI taxonomy): domain Eukaryota; kingdom Metazoa; phylum Chordata; class Mammalia; order Rodentia; family Cricetidae; genus Ondatra; species Ondatra zibethicus. Next base: position 5,672 of record PVIU01005822.1, read on the forward strand.
AGACTTGTTTCATGCCTTTCATCATTATGTAGCTTAAAATTCTTATGCAAACAAAACCCACTGATCCTTTTCACATGTCTTCCAGGACTTTTTGGCCATGTTTGGAAAGATATAATACAAAAATTCATCTAATTTTTTGTTAGAGTATTCTTACGAGATTAACTTTACATATCAAACATGAAAATGTCTTGTATTTACTTTTGCATTATGCACGCTGACGACCTCACAGGGTATGTGTAACTGTAACAGAGCATGCTTTTGCCAACATTAAATCGTATCCATCTAAATTGATTAATAAAACTGTACTGCAGTTTCTGCATCATAAAAATTTAGACTTGCATCCTGTTCTAACAGTAGCTAACCCTTGAAGAAACACTAAGCGGCTTATTCTATTTTGGGCACTTGTATCCTCAAGAGGTTCAGCAGGAGGACAACATTGCATTCACAATGTGACAGGATAGCCGTTGAGGACAGACATACTTACCAGACCTGGATTTTTGGGAGATAACTGACAAAAAGCAATGGCTAATGTGAGACATGGTTTTGAGAAGGACTGGATCAGAACGATGGCAAGGTAAAGAGGAAGGGAAGGCAAGCTAGTGAAGGAATGAGGATGGATGCTCGAGTGGAGAGAAGGATGGGGGATGTGCACTGCAGTCAGGGTCAGAAAACAGATGAAGCTGTCAGCACTTTTCAGACATCAATGCTTTGTGTACTCTCAGAAGATATAAAAGATATAAAAACTCCAAAGTAATCAAATCTTAGCACATGCATTGATAGCTATAGCAGCCAATCTATTTTATTTTTATCCCCCAAATCATCTGAGTATGTTAACACCCCTCAGGGAGGACATTTCTTACTATAGCAGTCACCAACCCCGGTAACCCTTATACTCAAATGCTACTCCATGGCACAATTGCTGTTCTGATAGTCCCCGCTTCTTTAGGGGCAACTGCTCAACTTTCTAAGCATGGCATCTGTTTCATAAGCCTCTGCTCCGGAGAGGGGACACAGGCTGCTCTGCACTGCTGTTCCAGCAGGGGACTGTGCATTCCCATAAGGCAAGTGGACCAAGACTCTTGTGCACTGAGCTCTCAGGAAGGGAAGAGCCCCTTCTGGGATGCCATCCAAGGCCTGCTTTGAGGAACCTGGAACAACTCACCTTCCTATATGTAGAAACTAGGTAGGGATGAGAAAGAGTGATTGGTACCTAGAAAACATTTAGTTATTTAGACCCAATTCAAATATCTGACATCTTCCCTTTGGATTTGCAGGAAAATGAGCCAACCTGCTCTACTTGCAAACAGCTGGTTGCTAGCACCGTGATTTATGGAAGATCCGCACATCTGCACTGTAGCTGCATTCAGATCAGCGCTCAGCCTGGGACAGCCTGGCTGCCCAACCAGAGGGATTAATGGGGTCTTCTTTTGAATGATGATTTTCCCTGTTGTTTTCATGCTGAAGTTACTTATCACACAAAGATAAATGTCTGGTGGGATCAGAGAGAAAGAATCTTGCTATTAGTTTCTGTTTGTCTAGTAGCAGCCCATGGCTTTGGGGACGGACAGGCAGGCAGGCAGGCTGGCAGGCAGGCAGACTCTTGGGTCTTAAAATGAACTTCAAAGACTAGCTTTTCCAGTAAAAATCCCTGTTATTCTTAGATTGGAATCTACAAAATCAATATCCAAAACACAGTTAGAGGGCCCAAAATATGAACTATTTTCATCGTGGAGGAAAAAATAATCGACTCTTCTTGACTTGAAAATAAAACACCTCCATAGAAGCTGAGCCACGGCTTTCCATACCTTTGTGTTTCCACAATAAATCAGACACTAAAAGCAACACTTTGGCTTAGCTTTATTCACTTTGATTTCAATTATTATTATTATCATTAGTGCTATTACTGGTTTTGCATTTCAGTATCAAGTTTTGGAAGAAGTGGGAAGCATCGGTGTGAGTCTATGGGGTCAGAGAGCGGGCTGGTGGTGATCATGGCTGACAGCTCCTGACAGGGCGCGGGCTCCTGTCAGTGTTGCTGAGAGGCGCTCAGGCAGATCCGTATGCAGATTGGCCAGAATTTTTAGAACTCTTGCAATATATAATTTTGTTGAATTTGCATTCAAACAAATGCTAGTTAAAAAAAAAGTACCTGCATGTTTCTATGACAACAGGCACAATGCAATGATGCTCACAGTGACGTGAAGATGGCTGTCACCCCATTATTGTGATTATTTTTTTCTTCAACAATTTATCAAATTCTCTTTTGCCACCATCACTCAACTCTTTGATTTGCCTCAGCAGACAAAAATGGTATCAATGAAGTCTAATTGATCTGAAGGAACCCCCAAAAGATTATTCCATGGTTACTATGGAAACAATTCTTTACTGACTTTTCTAATTGGATAATCAGTGCTGTTTTACAATCAATGGATAAATAGTTCCTAGCTAGGAAATAAAGTGACTCACTGATTGCTTCCTAAGCAATGCAGGTTTCAAAATATTTATTACTTTCAATAAAAGTAACTTTTAAAAATGTTATGCTGTGTCTTAATATACAACACACAATACACAATGATCCAACTTATTTTAAAAATGTATCTTGAAATTACACATAGTTGAAAGCTCATTTTGAATCTTTTGTTTCTATATAACAATCATTATGACTATAGAAAGCATCAAACTCTTCAAAGAAAGATGAAGTTATGTTTTTAAAATGCCAGAGACCTCATATCATCACAAGACTTTACACTTAAAAAGTAAATTACCAACAACTATGTAAGGTACCTCATATAAAGTGATGACGCCGTATGTTTGTGTTGGCTCCCTCCACTGAAGAAATATCTTCTCCTCAAAGGTACTTCCTTGGATGGATTCAGTGGGAACAGCACCTGGGACTAAAGAGGATGTTGAGAGTTGAATGTATGGGTCACAAACCAACTCTCCCAAGGAGATAGTCACTATTCACAGAGGCTGCAGACCCTAACGGTCTATAGATAACATTTGCACTTCTCTTCAAAATCTGGAATCTAAAGCCATTTTAACTACACTGCCTTTGTAAAATGATTTAATTATTTTTTCCTGTAAGGTGTAAGTAAGCCAATTACATGAAACTCAGTTATTTTCCTTTGTATAAACTGTTTTCCAGTTTTCCAGAAGGAAGGAAGGAGGCCATGAGGGTTTCCAAGTAGTGCTGGTCGGAATGGTGGGTGGTGGTGCTGGTCGGAATGGTGGGTGGTGGTGCTGGTGGGAATGGTGGGTGGCGGGCTTGCAAAGCAGTCAAGAATGAGAATGTTGACACAGACCTGTAAACCAAGCACTGAACAGGATGAGGCAGGAGGATAGGAAATTTAAAACCAGCCAGAGTTACACACAAAAAGATCCTCAATATCATTAGCTGGCTGACAACTGCCGATCAAAACCACATTCTAACCCAAATGCAGTACTGGGCAAATGTGAAATCATACAGTAACTTTGGCAATCACACGGCAGTTCTTCAAATTAGTCAGTATACAAAGATACACAACGTGACCCAGCTTTTCCACTCTCTGTCCAATCTCTCTCTCTCATCTATCTATCTATCTATCTATCTATCTATCTATCTATCTATCTATCTATCTATCCATCCATCTATCTATCATCTGTCTATCTATCTATCTATCTATCTATCTATCTATCTATCTATCTATCTATCTATCTATCTATCATCTGTCGTCTGTCTCTCTATCATCTATCTGTCTGTCTATCTATTTATATATCCATCCTTCATTGTTCCTTCCATCCATCCATCCATCCATCCATCCATCCATCCATCCATCCATCCATCATCTAATATATCTACTGATTACTCAAGATAACAGAGAACAGGCCGGCTCAGAAGACTGTATAAAATATTCACAGCAGCATTATTCTTAACTGAAGTGCCCCCAATGTTCCTCAACATATGCATGGATAAACATTTCAATAAAGATTTTCAAAAGGAGGCTGGAGATTTTAGACTGTGTGAGGATATGAATAGCCTTTTAATTGTCACCACGTCTGTCTCGGACTGGACGGGTGCCTGGAATTTCTAAAGGAAGTGAAGGATTTCAAATTTTAAACTCATTTTTATTTTTGAAGGCACGCTTACTGGTAGAGTGAGAGCTTTTGTATTTTACCCAAATGGAGCCAGGTATTCAACAGAAAAGCTCTTTACTGATGCACATGGGGTGGGATGCTGCTATTTCAGATTCTCCAATAATTAAAAATATGCAGCTTAGACAACTGCTTGGATTTCACTTGCTTCATTTCTAAAATGATGTTGGATTTAAGTCAATTACTAATGTATAGCATCTGAATAATAAACAATTTGGAAGTAATCATTCATTCTGGGCTGAAGAAATCAATAAAACATCATGTCGAAACAAAGGAACACACAGTGTTAAAAAGTAGGGATACTGGCAAGTTCCCAGGAAGTATGATTCTAGACTCTGGCCCAGACTGCTCATCACGACCAGAAGGCGAACCAGACTGCAACTGGTTCAAGTCTGAGAGGATGCTACCAATCCTGTCTTGTTTGCCTCCAAAGTGTTTCCTATGACATCACCCTTTTCTCAGCATCAGCACCACTGAATGGGTGGATGTTTTATTATATTTGAAAATAGTTATGTAGGTCCAAGAATGAAGAAAGGAAACAGAAGAAATCAACCTAACTTTGAATGGGATATATTCAAAGTATGCTGATTTGAAGGTCAACTTGATTGAAAAAAAGAAAAAAAAAGCAAACTTCGAAAATGTCTTAGAAGGGATAGGGTAACTGATGGTATTGTGGAAAGAGCTGTTTCAGTGAGGCTGCAGAAGTGCCTTGGTGGATGAAAGTGCCTTCCACCAAGCTGCCAGCCTTAGCTCCACACTAGGGACTTATGAACCAGCTCCTGCCAGTTTTCATCTGAAATCCACATGCACACTGTGGCATACGTGAGTCCACACATAGAGTCACAAAGATACTTGCAAGAATAAATAAATGAAGTAATAAAAAGGAATGCTGTAAGTGGACTCATCAAAAAAAAAAAAGTTAAGGCTTAGAACAGGAAAAACAGAGTTGGTTTTGTTTTTTTTTAATCCAGAAGTCTGACTAGAAAAAAATAAAATGTCCCATGAACTTAGGTTAAAGATTGTCTTTTAGATGTTCTAGGAGTCAGGATCTTAGGGAAGTAACCATATTGTTATATTGCTAAGGGGGATCAAACCAAAAGAAACCAAAAGAAAATTACCATACATTCCTGATGAAACCATTTCAGTGAACATGTGATTCCAGAGCAAAGTGGTGTCGATAAACTAGAGTCACAAGAACTGCTGCTTTCCTCTTCAGACTTGGTATTGTCTGACAATTGTTCTATTTCTCTTTCTTCCCCCCATCTTCTTTGAAGTAGGTTTTTGTTTGGCTGGTTATTGAGAAAATGTAATTTGCAATAATAGTTCTTTCCTAATTAGCTGAATGCTGTTGAGCTACTAAACAATAGGTTTTTAATTTGAAAATACCACAAGGCTGAATTCCTGAGACTAGTAAGATAATTTACACAAACAAACACCCCAAATTAGCAAGTCTGACATTCTGACAGGATTCCAAAGAATTCCCAACTTAGTTCTCACTGAAACTCCAATGGAGTTGGGCGCGTTCTTATCCCTGTCAGTCAGACCTAGTTGGTGAAACAGATGAACCAGCTGCACCATTTCCTGTTCACTCAACAACGGGGCTCCTTAAAGCAGGAATCACACGTTTACCACTAACGCTCTCTTATATCATGCAAGGGCTGACTCTGCATTTTTGGATGCTTATCACCCCTCTTCTGGGGCATGCATATTGCTCCAGATGGAAAACAATGGTTTACTCGTAAAGATGGTTTACAGAAAAATGAATGAAAACATATAATACTTTACAACAATAAACGCGAGACTTATCGCGCCCTCTCTATGGTTCAAGGAACACCGCAGAAACGGGGTGGAAAGACTGTAAGAGCCAGAAGTCAGGGAGGCCCTTGGGGCGCGCCACAGCCATGTGATCATAGGCGCATACAGGTGGGGCTCCTGCTCTGAGTCTGTGCTGCCACTGATTGGAACGATGAGAATGAATGCCATGTAAAGATGGTAGGAGAGCAGTTTGTGGAACCGATGCAATACAATAGCTCATTAACTTCTCCTTCCAGCATGATACTTAGAATACTATAGAATCACCCCATAGAAAAAGTGCCACATGACTCATGAGCTCTGGAGAACAAGCATTAGCTCTGGGCTCAGCCCTATATAGAAACTCATGCCACCTCCTCTGAAGCTCGAGGAATATTCCAGAAGGGGTCAGGAAGTGTGTGAGCTGAAGGATAAGGTGAGGGAGTCACACAATAGCATCCTCCAAACCCACACAACCATTGCAACTATTAACTCACAGTTGTACTTATCTATACCAGACCCACACAAAACCACACAAGACCAGCTCTACCAATAATCAGTCAAAGAAGGCAGAAGAGACATAGGGTTGTATACACTATCAGAATGAAAGATTCTTGTAGAGGAGTAAATTGCTGACTTTAGTTGTGTGTCCAGAGCTGAGCCCACCAGACTCCAATGGATAGCTCTAAATACAAGGTCACACAGATTGCCCTGGTTAATCTCAGTGGGTCATGGAATAAAACAAACTGAGATAAATGTAAGGGAGAGGACTGTGAGGGACAGGGGAGGGTGGATAGGGTGACAGGGATGTGGGAGATGAGAATTGTATGCATGTGTGATATTGTGCGAAACAGAATGAATAAAAACGATAGGTCTCATTTGTTTCTTCTAATCAGTGCTTCAGAGTGAGGACACATGACATATTAAGCTCCATGAAGTAGTCCTTCCGCCTTGTTTCCAACATACAGCTCTAAGAGTCAAAGGTACCAAAGTCATTCTGAAAGAATGTATTTCACGTAGACATAAAACTTGAAAGCACTCACGGTCTTCGTCCGTCTGCACGATGAGTTCCTGACTCTCCTTGCGGCCCTCGGGGTTCATGAGGATGAGCTTCACGCTGACGTTGGTGTACGGGGACAGGTTGGTGATGGTATGCTGGGGGTGTGAATTATCCGTATCCCAGCTCACTTCTTCTCGCACCTGCTCCTGTCCTCCCACCTGGTAACAGTAGTGTACCGTGAGGTTGTAACTATGGCAACGAGTTACATTGTATCCAAATGGCTCCCAGCGGATGGTGATTTGCCGAGACTTGACTTCTACAACTTCCAGTTTTCTGGGGCCACGCATGGGATCTATTTTGAAAAAGAAGAGAAACACACAGAAAAAGAATTAATAAGGCGGAGCCTGTGCATCCTAGAAACTTCAAACACATGTAAGAAATATGTGTGTTCTGAATAATATGCATTAAAACATACAGAGAAAGAGTAAGCTTGCTTTGGAAATGAGGGCACTAAGACAAACCATATACCCATTATTGAAGATACTATGTGTTATGTGCCCTGCCATGTTACAAGGGTGGCCCTCTCAAGGTTGGGCAAAGACCAAGCTAGAATGCTCTGCTTTGCTACAGCCACGGTTCATTGATAATTTCAAATTTTATTTTCCTTAAGTGTGGTTGCCATAGTGAATGCAAGAGAATGACAACTGATAAAGAAAACAGAAACTTAAGAAATGACAGTTAGGATTCACCAGGCACTTAAAACAATTCTGAGGACTGGATGCTTCCATTCCCAAAGCATAAATCTCGGTTCTGTGGCTGAGTCATGCTCGGCGACTTAGAGTCAAGGCCGGACTGTGGCACTAAGATTCTGATGGACGAGGAAACGGTGCTCACGACAGTAATGCTTTCTCAACATGATGGCAGAATGCAACGCGCAACAGCAATCCTGTGTGTTCCATTTTGTGACGGGGTGCTAGGAAGACAACTCCCTTTTTACTTCCTAACCTGTGGCGGAAAAGACCAGTGCACATTCTTCTGCTCAGCTCTATGCGACAAAACCACCCTCACCGGAGCAAGCCAGAAATGTGTCTGCCTTATGTCTGCAGATCGCTTTTAACTTCCATGGGCTTCTGCCTCCGGTGCATCTGTTTCTAAGAGTAATCCCATGCTGCTTTCTCGACGAAACTTAGGGACCAAGGACAAGAAGACCAACATGGCCCCTGGTAATACCAAGTGGCATTCTTAGGGGCTAGTCCTTATGGATAAACTATATTTTAAATTTAAATTAGGAGACTTAGAAACCAACTTTTTAAAATTACAGATGTTTGAAAATATCATAAATCCGGTACTTGGAAATAACACCAAGGCTTCTTCCACATTTTATTATGTAAAGGAAATGTTGCATTTTTATTTAATGCTTCATTACTCAAATGTTTATGAAAACTTTCAGGAAAGCCAAGATCTCTTACAGATCAGGAGGCATCTCTCCATTGTCTTCCTACATAATCACATCTCCACAGGGCAGTCCTAGCATGCTTTCCGAGGTTTTCACCACTGACTGACTGACTGTCCAGACATTAAACAGGCAGTGCCATTCTAACTTGCTTTCAATGGAAAACTATTATGCACAGCATACGCTGTGCCTTTCCCAAGAAAATATATGTTTGCACAAAGCCTCAGGATTATAAAGTTAAGGGTTTTTTTTTTTCTGTCTGTGGTAAAGTTTTCACAGAATGCATGCTTCTTTTTTCTTTCTTAGCACCCTTTGGAATTCCTCTGAGGCAAAATGAAGTATCAAGCTTTTCGTTCATCTGCCGAGGAAACAGGTACATTGGCAGAAATCAAACAGCTCCATGACCAAGTACTTAAAACCACTGTCATGTGAGCCATAATTAACAGTTGATAGGTGTGTTGTCCCACTCCTGGATGAAGAAGCTGGGTCTGTCTAGCATCCTCAATTTCCATATTAATCAAATACAAAGCCACTGTACACAAGTATCTACACAGAATGGACTGTCCCTAACTAAGGATGTCTCTCATCTTCTAGCAGACCTACCACACTCCAGAGAGGATCAACACCTAGAAGTATATGAGCAAAAAAGATGGGATTCAGTTATTAAAATATTGCTATTGTTATTTAAAAATAACAGCAAAAGAGGATATAAAGTTGGGAAGATGTGAGGAGTAGGAGTGGATCTGGAAAGAGTGGAGGAAGGACTTGGAGGTCAATATGATCAAAATGCAGAAGGCTTGGCATGAAATCCTAAAAAAAACAAAATAAAACAAAAACCCAATAAAAATATTTTTAAAAAGAACTCGGCTCTTACAATTTTTAAATTTCACATTGAAACAAAAGTAGACACACATTATAGAGAGGCACCTGGAATTTAGTCCTTTCCTAGGGTACCTGCAGAACAACCAAGCAAAGCTCCCAGTCAGCTCAGTGACCAGAAGGGATCCCACAGGTACTCCATAGAATGCTGTTGCTAACATATGTGCTTAGCAGGTTGGATGGATCCAGTGAAGTTTCAGCTTATGGAGAGGCAAGTCTATCAGAAGTCATGACACATCTATTTTCTTGGGCACTCTCTGTAGGCTTCTGTCAATGGTAAGCAGCTCTGTTGTCTCTACAGAAATGTTGATAGCAATGTGGCAAGGTCAGTGCCAACAGAGGTAGATATGGATCATATCAACAGGGCCTCATTATAAAAGTCATTTTGACTCTAATTCCTGGCCACTTGTCCTACTTGTTAAAAGCTGGATACAGAATTTGAATCAACAAATTAATGACTGAATGGTCTACTTTTGGTGGATACTTTACTGTTCTCTCTTGCTAGGGCCCAGAGGCAAAGTTAAGTGAGCAGATGTAGTTACTCAAACAAAAACAACCAACCAACCAAAATACTAATGCAGCAGCAGCTGTGAGTGGAGTCAAGCATTGGAGTACACATCTGAGGATCCGAGGGCAATCTCCAAAACCAAAACACATGCAAAATCAAACCAAACATGAATAACGAGTGTTAAAAGACAGCTACACCCCAAGTGTAGCTATATTTCATTTGTATTTTAATAAATAAAGCTTGCCTGAAGATCAGAGAGTACAACAGCCCCACTGGTCAGCCATATAGACCAGGCAGTGGTGACACACACTTTTAATCCCAGTAGCCACACTAGTTTGCCACAGAAACTGGGTGGTAGTGGTGCACGCCTTTAATCCCAGCACTAGGGAGGAATAAAAAATGGGAGGAGCCAGCTCTCAGTCAGTCTCATTCTGAGGATTCCTGGAGCCAGGATCACCATTTTGGACTGAGGTAGAGGTAAGAGCCAGTGGCTGGCTGCTTTGTTTTTCTGACCTTCAGGTTGAAACCCAGTACCAGTCTCTGTGTTTTTATTAATCGTGCTTTGCCCCCAGAATGTAAGGTATCCCATGTGCTGCCATGCACCTGTGACAGCTTTCTCTCTTTAACGATACTGTGGCTAGATCAAGCCCAGTGACTAAGCCTTTCACAATTCATCCCAAGGAAACTTCGTTCTCTTTTCGTCTTCCAGTTTGCAAAATTTCATCTGAAACAGCAATGGCTTTAAAAGGCTTGCATCATCTTAAGTTAGCCTTTTACGATATCTTCAGTTTCAAAGTTTCTGCAGAAACATTTGCTAACTGTGAACAAGCCATTCCAAGGGGACACTGACGCCAGTGAGTTACACTGATGATCACTCAAGACTCTGAAGGGCATCGTTGTAGAAACAGATCACACAGTACCAACTCCATAACCAGACATGTGGGGCTTCAGCAGGGCTAATTGGAACATATAGTGCATCCCTAAGAGTACAATATACACATCACCCTCACCCACCAAGTTCCCTCAGCATGCCATTAGTGCCATTCTATGGGAGCAATAGAGATCTCCCCTAGTTAGGTAACAGCCCAATAAGCTACATACACAAGACCAGTAGTTACAGGGTATCTGCTCCTCATTCCTCACAAATCCCAAAGATGGGGCTGAGAATGGGAATCGATTTCAAGCCCATTTCTCTTTGCGCTCACACCCTCAGGACACACTGACACACCCTGACCTCTTGAGAGGGGCATCATGATAAGCTCCATCGGTGTGAATCATGAGGCCAGCTGGTCTACCACGGGATCACTGGCTCACGGGGCGCCGCTAGAATAGCGTCCCTGAGGAGCACCAAGGCGGCCACTGCAGGAAACTTAGTCAGGAAACTCCAGTGACTCCCACACTGGCCCAGGGCATTTTTCATTTCGTTCTCTTTCTGCCAGATTGAGCCAGGCTTCCAGCAGAGAAGCCTGACAGTTACATTCTTGACCCGAGGGACCAACGAGCCCAGTTCTAGCCTCCAGCTCTTAGTCTCCTATTTAATCAGCCACCCTCCTTCGGCTCCCTCATCCCCTTCTCTCAGAATAAGGGCAGAAGCTGACTGATAGGATCAATTTCCATTGCAGGCTCAATTCGCAGCTCATTTCTCTGGGAACTCTGCACTTTACCTCCTATTACTTCTGCAGTGCTTTTTCAGAAACTCAATTTCAGAACCGGTGAGAGATATTTGGGTGTAATTTTAGGATCCTGTCATCGATAATCAAAAACATAGATTACAACCAACGCTCCCGCTAACAGGTTTCGCTTTCCTACCTCTTCGTGAACCACACGGGTCTATTACAATACCAGGAAAACACCGAAATGTGGCGGTAGCCCCGTTAGGACCTCCAGTTCTTTTATTTCTGCTTATGAGTCTTACAAAGGAGAGTACCAACATAATAAAGCCGTCACTTCATTTCCTCCACTATTCAGCTAAATCAGAGCAAAGACCCCATTAGCCCATGTTTCTTTGGCCTAACCAGTGAGTCAGTATTCCTAAGCAGCCACGATTCCAGGCCACGGCATGGGTTGCAGGTGGCATGGCTATGGTTCTGGAATCAGCCAAACCACTCTAAAGTTCAAAATGCATCTTTAGCAGCCAAGCTGAAAATTCTGAAATAAATTAACTTTACACTCCCTGACAGAAATCTGTAAACCTGGGAGCCACATGGCGCTCTCAAGCTTGTTTGATACTTATACCCAGAACAACATTTTCAGCCAGATTTTTTTAATAGATGCTACATTAATACCTGCTACAGTTCAGCATAACCAGATCCCTGAGAGCACCTGTGGGGCTGAGGCACAGGAGCCTGCGTTCAGGGTCAGCCTGCACTGTGTAGCACAATCAAGTCCCCCAAAATGAACAACAAAATAAAGCAACGGCAAGAAGACACGTTCCTGAAATGAAGTCTTTAAAAAATATGTGAACATTCTACTAATTCCATTTTCTGAAGAACAAACTGAGCTTCAAATGTACTAATTGAGGTCCAGCCTGGGTAGGCAGGCCTGAGAATTTAGCTGCTTGGGAGGCTGGGGCAAGCGGGATCTCAAATTCAAAGCCTGCTAGGATACAGAGCAAGTTCCAGGCCAGCCTGAGCAACTCAACAGAGCGGAGAATGGTAGAGACCGAAGAGTTCAACATCAGGAACAGCTGTCTGCAGGGATAACCAAGTGAAAGGGAACACGGGTTCAAATATTGTTCCATTTGTTTGGGCACTGTCTAAACGTCCGTCCGTGGCTGAACTATTAGGGGATTAGTCTCCTCCCCTGGGTTGCTGGCCACACGTCAGTCTCTTTGGCCAATTTCATTTCAACTGCAATAGAGAGCTGGGATTTTTTACTCACATTTATTAAACACTTGAAGAATTACCTTAGCAGCAATATGATTAGGATGTACCTTTCTGGTGGGCACATAGACTTTCTTAGATAAAGAGCTAAACACTGGATCCGAACTTCAAATATCAGCCCCCAAGTGAAGCCTAGAGGACCTTTTCCAGTAGATTTGGGTGACCCTGAGGGAAGTGTGCGGCCCATGGAATGTTTAGCATGGGTGGGGGGTTTAGGTTCGATGTTTAAGAAGTACAGAATACAACTTGGGTCTTGGACAATGTTTACTACATGTTGTATGGTAAATTATTTACGCTCTCTTTTGCTTTTAGGGTTACTTATTTTAAGTAATGGGTTTGAGGAAGAGAAGTTAGAAAAGAAAGAGTAAATAAAATGCACTATTCACAGTTTCTAAAAGAAAGAAGATGTGGGCACCGATGGCAGACTGGATCCTGAGAATACTCTCTAGTGACATTGCACTTGTATTTTAAATAACGTTTGCCTGAAGATCAGAAGGTAAAATGTCCCCACTGGTCAGCCTTACGGACCAGGCAATGGTGACACACACCTTTAATCCCAGTTGCCACAGTAGCTGCCATAGAAACCGGGTGGTAGCGGTGCACGCTTTTAATCCCAGCCCTAGAGAGGATTATAAGACGGGAGGAGACAGCTCTCACGCACAGTCTCATTCTGAGATTCCCGGAGGCAGGATCGCCATTTCAGACTGAAGAAGAGGTAAGAGCCAGTGGCTGGTTGTTTTGCTTTTCTGACCTTCAGAATGAACTCCAGTTTCTGTCTCTGGGTTTTTATTAATCATGCTACAATATTCACCAGATTTTATTCTGCCTAAATAAAGCTGAACAATTGGAAGAAGCTTTTCTTTTAAACATAAAGTTTTCTTTCCTCTGTGTTTGTTTTTGTTTTTGCAAGACAGGGTTTCTCTGTAGGTTTGGAGCCTGTCCTGGAACTAGCTCTTGTAGATCAGGCTGGCCTTGAACTCACAGAGATCTGCCTCTGCCTCACGAGTGCTGGGATTAAAGGTGTGTGCCACCACTGCCCCGCTCCTTTGTGATTTTTAAGTAAAGTTTTTAAAAAATTTAAATAAGACTTTAGAGCACATTGCAATAAATGAACTAAAACAATCACCTATGCATCTACTGTACCTATCAAAATCAAGTGTTAATAATTTTAAATAAAGAAATAAAAAAACATTACAGGCTGGGTGTAGTGACTCATGGATGAAATACCACACTCAGAGGCTGAAAACAGATGGATCTGGAGTTCAAGGACAGCCTAGGCTCCATGAGAACCACAAGAAATGAACCAAAAAGAAAGTACATATTCTCTTTCTACCTTCCTTCTCTCTTTGCTGTGTTATCTAGAATTCTTAAAAATTTGTACAAATGTTACCATTATTGACAACTTTATGTTCCAACATAGAATAGAAACTTGGATTAATTAATGAATAACATCCCTAAAATGACAGTTACAATTTCTCATGGCCATACCTTTGACCTGAAGTAACTTCTCAGTTGGAAAATGCTAGTCTAATGTAAGGAGGGATAGTGGTGTGTTTCCAATGTACTTTATAACGGGACTCTAGGGCAAAAGAAAGTAAAAACTGAACCGGCCAACTGCCTCTATGATCTCTGCAGTCTGGAACAAAGCATTGGGTCCCAGCAGCACAAGAGAACCTAAATACTGGTCTAAAGCCAATTTCATACAACTATCAGCACCTAAAGCATTCATTAGCAGTACTGAATCCTAGATCCTTGTGATACACACCATACGGGAGTGGGAGGTGACCGAGTAAGTTAATGAACTAGAGGTAGATAAGATGAAATTATACAGAAGGCAGCAAAGAAAAACAATTAAAGGAGATCTAAAGCTGACATTGCAGAGAGAATATAAAGGAGTCATATAATGTCCTAAACGGGAAGAAACCAATCACGAGATTTGTCTTACTTAGGGTTTGCTGAGACAAAACACCATGACCAAAAAAGGGGGAGGGAAGGGATTTTTTTTGGCTTACACTTCCAGATCATAGTCCATCTTTGGAGGACGTCAGAACAGGAACTCCAGCAGGGCAGGAGAGCAGGAGCTGATGCAGAGGCCGCGGAGGGGTGCTCCTTGCTGCTTTGCTCCCCATGGCTTCCTCAACCTGCTTCCTTAAAGAACCCAGGACCACCAGCCCAGGGATGGCACCATCCACCATGGGCTGGGTCCTCCCTCATTGATCACTAACTGAGAAAATGCTTTACAGCTGGATCTCATGGAAGCATTTCCTCAGCTGAGGCTCCTTCCTCCCTGATGACCCCAGCTTATGTCAAATTGATACACAAAACCAGCCAGTACAAGATACAAAGGAATACCATTTAAAAGAAGAAAAAAATGAGACTGAATCCACATTTAGATTTACTGAAATAAAACTGCAGCAGACACCAAAACTCAAAGGGAGCTACAGAAACCTCTGGGGAGAAAAGCACCTCACATCCAGTGTGGTAGTTAGAGCCACGGAGCAGCACTCAACAGCCACAGCAGAAGGCAGAGAACGAGGGACAGCGCATTCACGATGCCCATGGATGCTGGGCATAGCAGCTTACACCTGTAAGTCAGTTCTCAGCAGGCAGGACGAGGAGGGTCACTGCAAGTTCACAGCACTGAGTATAAGTAACTGGGAACTCGGCTCTGGGTGGGTCATCTATGCCAACTATTCTCACCCTAGGCTCAGGGACCATCTTGGAAATCAGTGTAGGAAAAAACATGGCTGGAGAGAAGAGCTGGGAAATGCTGGCTGCTGCACACATCAGCTCATGGCAGCTTGGGTTATTTAATGAGACCTGCCCAGGGTCAAACCAGTCAAGATTCCAACAAGGATGGGGAGGGCCCCTGAAATCCCTATTCAACAGAGGACCTATTGGCAGTTGATGGCTGCTGAGAGAGTGAGGGTTGCTGTCTTTGGAGTATATGGCCACTGGTAGGTTATCCATGACCCAGTGGATAGCCATACGTGCAAGAGGATACTCATACACATGAGTGCATAACCACATATGCAAGTGCATAGCCACACACGCATGTTTCTAGCCACACACACAAGTGCATTGCCACACATGCATGTGCACAGCCATGCATGCAAGTGCATAGCCACACACACAGGCGCATAGTCACATATACAATTAATCCGACTGAGAGTTCATTAATAACAAAACAAAGAGGACACGAAGCTGAGAGGGAGATGGGATTGGGGCATCAAGAGGAGTTGGGAGAAAGTAATGCAAGGGATAGATATGGCCAAAATACATTATGCATTTTCAAAGAAGAAATAAAAATATTATTAAAAAAGAAACAATGATCCAGTAGGGGAAAACCAAACAACACAAAAACAAAATGCTAAAAGAAAACATATCATTTCACACTTACACATTCACTGATGGTTTAGCTGACTGACATAAACATGACATCAGAGACCCATATCAAGTGCATTTGCTATCAGTGCGATGGATTACAAAAGGACAAAAGGCAGAAAGTGGGTTTGAGATGCTGGGAGAGAGGGAGCGCAGAGTTACCTAATTTGTAGTTGTTGAATACTATCAACGTACAACTGAGAACCTTTTGGCAGTAATAATATAAAATCAGATTACTGATAAGAATACATATAAGTAAGCAGGGCAGTGCGCAAAGTTCAGATGGCACAGACTCACATCGAAGAGGAGGGATTTAATATGCCAGGTGTAGACTATTGAAGCATGTGCATTCATCTTTCCAGGTGACCACTATAAATAAAGACGGCAGGCGAGTCATCCCATCGTACCAGTCTAAACGACAATCTATATGAATAAAACCATATCTTCCGTCAATGGCCATGGGAAGAATAGAGGCCACATAGGGGCAAGGAGAAACTCAAGGAAAGTATTCCAGGCTATTTCAATGGCTGATTAACTAGACCTTAAACTAGAACAAACCAGAAGAACATACTCATTAAAGGAAAAATCCACTAAGAGGATACTGTGATTCTAAACATTTAAAAACTGAATGCAAGGGCACCCAACTTTATAACTGAAACATTACTATGGTATAAATCACATATCGGCCCTTACACATTGATAGTGGAAGAGTTCAATACCCCACTCTTGCCAATAGACAGGTCATCCAGACAAAAACTAAACAGAAATGCTGGCCCTAACTGGCAATATAAATCAAGTGGACCTAACAGATATCAGATCACAGAACATTCCACCTAAGCACTAAAGAGTATTCCTTCTTCTCAATAACACATGGAACTTTCTCCAAAATTGATCACATAGTAGAATGGAGAGCATGTCTTAAAATACGGGAGTATAAAAATAATGGAAACCTAGAAAATATAGATAAGTAGCAGAAATTAAAAATTAATCTATGTTAATAATGTCAATTTAGTAGATGAATTTTGTCCCAAAGACACATGTGCAAAATCAATATAACATCAATATCTTGATGCTGTGTTCACAAAAAATACATTTCAGCCATGGGTAAACAGAAAGTTGAAAGAAAATATTAACCAAAAGAAATACTGAGTAACTACAATGGGTACACGGTGACAAAAGTATGGATTGATCAAGTCATGGCACTGGGAATTCGCATGAACATAATAATACAGTGTTAGATTCTCTAAAGTAAGTGACCATCTTTTAAAAATATTATCTGTTTTATTTTCTGTGCAGGAGGGTTTACCTGCAGGCATGTTAGTAGACCATGTGCATGCATGGACAGGAGAAGGATTCCCTGGAATTGGAGTTACAGACAGTCCATATGACCTGAGCCCCATGAACAGCCATGTGGGTGCTGGGAACTCAACCTGCATCCTCTGCAGGAACATCCAATGCTCTTAAAAACAGAACCATCTCCCAGCCCCATGAAGTTGATAATATTAATACCCAAACCATAAATGAATGACTGTGTGAATAATGTACTTCATTCTCCAGTACAGACATTAACACATAATATTCAGATCCATCCTTAACCACATGAAACAGCACACGGTAAAAGTAATTATAAAGATTCACTATTTTAAAAATCTATTAGTGTAATCCATCACACCATTCAACTGGTTCAGAAAGAGTATTTGTTAAAATGTTCATAATTTAAAAGGTCTTAGAAAATTAAGAAAAAATTGTACTTTCCCAAGCATGATTAGCAAGCATTGTTCTTTGTATTAACAAGTTGGGCTGCAATGCAAGCTGAACAGCCCACTGTTTATAAGCTACACTTCCCTTTGATAACCACTCAGTAAATAGTAGAAGGGCATAGGAATGAAAGAGGATGAAAGGCAACTTTGCACCTGTAGGACTACACAATATACAGGCAGTGTTGTGTGTGCTTTAGTGCACACATTGGCTCAACAAATTATAACAAGTAGCAAATGTTCAGCAAGGTGACCAAATATGAGATTCCTATCCTAATTCTCTGCATTTGGACATATTAATAACAAACAAACAGAAATTTAAAGTTTCTTTTCCTTTACTACAGGGACAAATGATATAAAGTGCGCAGGCATAGGCTGCTCCAGAGACCAGCAGAAAGTGAAGCAAACATGAATCCAACATCACAGAGCACTAAATAAAAAATGCAAGTCCCCAGAGACAAGTATGAGGCAATTTTTTTAAAACTGAAAATACACAGAAGGGAATTAGCATAAGCATACCCAATACAATAAAGCAGATACCCTAAGGCAGGAGCGAGGCAAAGACTATATGAGAACTCAGGATACTGGAGGATCAGCCAGGAGGTAGAGATTTGATTGGGGGAATACATACAGATCATGCAAAGGCTCTAGAGATACCAGTTTTTTAAGTCAATTATTGTGCTCCCAATTTATGTAGGTTACAGCTATTATTTTGTTTGTATCTATTATCACTTTGTACAATATTAGTTGGTTATTATTACAGAAAGGTGCGGCTATGTGAGAGGCATAGTTGACTCTTGGACACATCACATTAGTTCCTGTTAGAGATGGATGTTGGCTCCTACTAGGAAGAGAGGAGGGGTGCTCACAAGCCACAGAAGCCGCAGTGCTCTGGGATGGAGCCATGATTTCAGACTTCACACAGAAAGCTATCTCTGTGAGGTACAGCGTTTCATGTACACAGACTTCTCATCTCTGCATCCAAAGGTTGAGTCATGAAAGCAGGGACTCAGGCCTGGGCACAACCCAGCTCTAATGCTTAGAGACAGACAAGGGAATTTCATTATCTTTTGAGGTACTTAGGGCTGAATTCAAAGGGAACTCCAGAAGGAGAAACAACTCAAACAGGTAACTGCCTAAGACAATGATTAGTCCACATGGTATCTTTGTGCCAATTGGCAATCCCACCCCACCAATAAAAAAAGCTCACTTCCTTGAATCCCGCTTTCGTTTCACCTGTTAGAAGCCTATTGCGAAAGCATACATATATGAAGTCTGTGGTATAATGGGCATTGTATGTTTGCTATATTTATGACATGTATAACATACACATCTAAATACAATATGAACAAGTGTGTACAGGTGGTATATGTCTATATGCTTTAAAAATGTGTAAATTACATGATCAAAGCTACATATTGGTATGTATGTATATATACCTGTGCATATATATATATTTAAATCCATATATTACATATGTTATAGTCTTTAGAGACTGCTTCTGCTTCATCAAAGGACTCCTAGTTGAAATTTTTTATCGTATGAACCAAATTTTTAAAAAAGTTTCCATGACAATGCCACAGAAACTAACCAAACATATAAACCTGCTTGTCTCTAACACCAGTCAGGGAAACTGTCTGCTGGGTTTGAGCGGAGCATTTTCTGGAAAATGCCCATCTCTGCTCAGATGGACCCACATACATGCAGAGAGCCTTTAATCAAGAAATAACAGCCTTCAATTCCTTACTAGCTTCTAGCTGCTGTCTGAAAACTAGAGCTATCCATATGCTCACGTGGTCCAAAGCTCAGAGTGAGTATGTTGACCATGATTCTATACACTTCATTGTTTTGAAAACAATCAAGATGCATACAGCTAAACGCAAGCATCATCCTCGAAAACACCTATCTTTGTCAACTGAAATGTTTTTCAAAAAAGCATCAACACAGAATATAACAATGAATATATTGCTGCTATTTTGTTTTAATGAGTTAATACTGGAAAAACCTTAATTCTTTCACATTTACCATTTTCACTTTTACTGCTTGTTTCTTCATTGATAGAGTGTCTTGCTGTAAACGCATAGCTGAGGCTGGTCAATGTAGCTTAGGCTGGCTTCCGATCTGTGGTCCTTCTGCCTCAACCTTCCGAGTGCTTGGATTTCAGCTTCTTGCCACCATAACCCTCCAGCACCTATACCCAAAAGAACTTAAATCACCATATCAAAGACCCATTTGTACTCCCATGCTCTTTGAGGCACTATTTGCAATAGGCAAAATTGGGGGCTTAAAAAAAAGATAATTATTATTGTATGTGAGTTGTTTGTATGCAAGAGTGAGCATGTGTGTTCTATGAACAGCACTGAGCATGGAAGTTGGAGGAAAACTACCAGGAGTTGGTTCTCTCCTTTACCTTTAAGAGGCCAGATCTCTTTTATTTTTGATGAGCTGCACTCCATGCTAACTGGCTTATGAGCCTCTGGATGACTCTTCTGTGTCTACCTGCAGTGGCATTTCATTTGTATTTTAATAAATAAAACTTGCCTGAGGATCAGAAAAGTAAAACAGTCACACTGGTCAGCCTTCTAGACCAGGCAGCAGTAACACACACCTTCAATCCCAGTAGCCACACTAGCTTGCCATAGAAACCAAGCAGTAGTGGTGCATGAGTTTAATCCCATAGAGAGGATTGTAAGATGGAAGGAGACAGTTCTTAAGTCAGTCTCATTCTGAGATTCCTGGAGGCAGGATCGTCATCTCTGACTGAGGTCGAGGTAAGAGCCACTGGCTGGCTGTTTTGCTTTTCTAACCTTCAGGGTGAACCCCGATTTCTGTCTCTGAGTTTTTATTAATCGTGCTTCATCTACCTTCTATCTTGCCACCACAGTATTAGGGATACAGGTGCATGCCACTGCTTCTTGCTTTGGATGTAGGTTCCGGAGAGTGAACTCAGGTTATCATAGGCTTGTACAACAAGCACCTTCACAGGCTGAGACATCTAGTCAGCTCCCCCGCCCCAATACGGGAGCCACTGAGGGGTCCGCTGACTTGCCGCTGATGAGCACATATCTGAAATGTGGTACATACTTCCTGGGATATGAGTCAGCCACAGAAACAACATGTTCCCATCACTGGCGGCAGCAAAGATAGAGTCTGGAGTGTTTTCTACTTTCTGTGTTGTGCCTCCCAGCTGTTTTGCTAAGTGCTTTGAAGGAGTGATCCAGGCACTATAAACATGGCCCCAATGACGCACAACTTCATCTTGCCCTAAACTCCCTAATGACATTACCAAAGTCTATATTCACAGGATAACAGGAAGAGTTGGAATTCTACTCAATGACAATCTTGAATTGTTCTGGTGTGACGGGATATTTCATCCTATAGATAAACTTTACATGGAAACTAGTGTGTGAAATAAAGCAAGCCTCAGTAAAAGACTTCCTAGGGATTTATTTCAGACTATATAACACAGGAGGAGGTAAAATGATTTTCAGAACTGTCAGAAATTGGTTCGGAATAGGTTCTGACCCTTTCTAACCCTCATAAAGCTGTGGTGCCTACAGAAAACCTTAGAAGTTTGGAACTGATATTTAGCCTGTGGCAAAGGAGGACCAAAAATACTCGCGTGTTTGGATTCAAGTCAATGTGAATAGTGACAGAGAAAAGACAATCAAAGGTATCCTCTCTAGTTACTTCTAAACAAATAGATGCTATGTAAAAATTTCCCATGTTCAGGGTCTCCTGTGTTGGTATTTAAAATCTGTTTATGATCACACAGTTTTCTGTTTGAAGTTGTTTACAAATCTGGACAAGTGGAATTTTACAACAAACTACACTCAAGTCTGACAGAATGACAGCTATACTGTAATTAGTCCTCTGTATTTCCATCAGCAGCTTGTTTTAAAAAGACGTCCTCATTTTTAAACAGAAAATGACTGATACATTGGTTCTTAGTTGAAACCCTGGTGTGAGGGATGGGCCTACATCTTAGTGGTAGAGTACGGATTAGCACACTCCAAGCTCTGGGTTCAATCTTCAGCACCTCACCCTCAAAAGACAAGAATCCGCTAACCAAGCCTATCTGTTCTGCCTCAGTCATCTCTCAGAGAAGACTGAGAATGAGAAAGGATAAGACAGGGCGCATGCAGCTGAGCCCTCTCAGGAAGCTGGTAGCCAGGTGACTCTGAGGGAAAGGAAGGCTCTCTTCTTCAAATGTTGAGAAAATGGGCAATGGGAAATGACTCTGCCTCTTCCAACAGACCCTCCTAGCCCCTCAAGCTCACCCCTCTTAATGACTAGCTGACCGTTTTGCATGGTCTCTATCTTTACTGTCACCCTCCATCCTAAAGGGAGCCTGTGCTTGGTGTCAACTCACCTACCAAAGACAGCAGAACCATGCACTGCTGCTTTGCTCTTTGAACATGAAGCTGAAGCATGATGTAAGACACTTCAATTTCCTGACTGCATCTTAGAAAGGCAATGGGAAATTTTTGTCAATTGTTTCCTCAGAACCCCAGAAAGCTATTATTTATTGAAGAAGAGTTTCTGTTTCTCAGTCATCGACTTCATGTAGGTGGGTGTCTTCTGTTCCATAACCTTCCAGAGTGGCCTATTCCATTTCCTTATGAATGGCAGTCCAACCTTTTCCTTCGAATAAAAGCTCATCTGATCTTATAAACTCCATGGGAAAAGGCTCTAGACTGTCTTCGTCTCATATCCCAGAAGCATGAAGAAGGTACCAAGTCACATGACCATTAAGGGTCCCTTTTCTTGCCACCCAGATACCTTCCTTGTCTCACCTCATATCCTGGCATTCAGCAGTTGTAACTGGAGGAGAGATAACTTGTTGGAGATCTCCTAATGCACAGGGCTGTCTGACACTGCAGACACCCACACAAGGCTCCCTGCTCCAGAGGACATGCAAGCTGTGACTAACAGCATGGCCACCTTTGCTCTTGTGTGGTGTTTTCTTTGACAATCTTGCCACACTTTCACCTCCATAAGCCAAACACCAATGAACCTGCCACACATAAGGGCTACTGCAAAGCTAGTTCCTCGCTGGACTACTGTACTTCATCAGTGTGCATTCCTTTTGTTCATCAATTCTATTAATTTGGGAGTAGCTGAAGTCTGTATAATACACCATGCTGTGTAACAATCACTTGGTGACTACTGCTAAGTCCTGCTTAAAACAGTCAGCAACTCATGCAATACCAAACAGTTTAACTGTTCATGAACAGCCACAGATAACAACTGTATTAGGGTTTTGATGGTGCAGGAGGTTCTTCTGTATTTGTGTTGCTTTCATTGGTTGAATAAAGAAACTGCCTTGGCCTTTTGATAGGGCAGAAATCAGATAGGTGGAACAGACAGAATGGAATGCTGGGAAGAAGGACAGTGTGGCAGATGCCATGAAACTCCTGTCTGAGACCCACGCTGGTTAGGATCTTTCCCGGTAAGCCATGACCTCGTGGTGAACACAGATTGGTAGAAATGGGTTAGATCAGGATGTAAGAGTTGGTCAAGAAGAGGCTAGATATAATGGGCCAGACAGTAATTTAATTAATACAATTTCTGTGTGGTTATTTCGGGGTTCAAGCTAGCCGGGCACTGGGAATGCAGCCCGCTCCTCTTATTACATACTGGTACCAGAAAACATAACAACCAAATATCTTCCCAAAACAACGTGGCTGTTTTCCTCCTTTGTGTTCATTCTCTGTGAAGATGTGGCCTTCCCATCTTTCCTCTGTAGCGTGGGCAGAATGAATCTGCAGACTGACTGTAGAGTTGGGGGCAGAGGTTTGTGGGCATCTGAGTTGAGGAGTACCTGTGCCAGGACAGACATGAAAAGGGGTGCTGCTTAGCTTTGACCCTGCTGCCTAGGAACAGGGGTTGTACAGAGCACCGATAAGCATGGTCAGACTTATCTTTTTAATGGTCTCACTGACCAAAACCTCACCCACACTCTGAATATAGGAAGATGTTGTCTTACAGGGTGTGGGAAGAAGAGAGATTAAATGTTGGTTTTAGTCAAGGATAATAGATTCATGTAAAGAAACCACAGCCGGGTGGGTGAAAGAGACCAATAGTCGCCAATGGCTAGGGGAGCAAGGTGGTGATAAATGACCTGCTTTATCCCCAACAGATACCCTTCTTAAGTTGGGGACAACTAATAAAAATAAATACAACTGTGCTCATATACACAGACACAGGAGAGAAAATAAATGCAAGATAGATGGGAATCAGGGAAGTACTGTTAGCTCTGTCCCAATAGGAGGAGGTTTCAGCACACTGAGTAAGATGTGCTTACATCGCCTAAGAGTGGTTAGCACCAGGTTAGAATGTGTGATCCTCAGAATTGCCACCTGTCTTAGTTTGGATTTTCATTGTTGTGAAGAGACACCATGACCACACATCTCTTACAAAGGAAAACATTTAATTGAGGGGGTTTGCTTACAGTTTCAGAGGTTCAGTCTATTATGATCATGGTGGGGAGCATGGTGGTGTGCAGGCATACACGGTACTGGAGAAGTGGCTGAGAGTCCTACATCTTGCAGGAAACAGGACATGGATGGAGACACTGGGTGGTATCCTGAGCATAGGAAACCTCAAAGCCCGCCCCACAGTGACACACTTTCCTCCAACAAATCCATACCCACTCTAACAAAGCCTCATCGCCTAATAGTGCCACTCCCTTTGAGACTATGGGGGCCAGTTACATTCAAACCAGCACACCACCGACAAAGGTGACCGAAGAAAATGAGGCTTCAGTCTGTGGAAGCTTCCTATTACAGTCATCATTTTTATTTTTACAGATTTATATTCTTTTCCAGATCACTTTGGGTTGGAATTCATACACCATGAAACCCAGCCTCTTATAGTACAGAATGTGGTAGTGCTTGGTGCATTAACCAAGTCACTCGCCCATCACCAAATGTGCTGTAAGTTTAAAACACTTAAAGCACTCAGAGAAAGACTCCATGTCTCCCATTACCTCGTCCCATTTTCCAGTGCCGCCCTCACCCCCAACCCCCAGGCCTTGACAACCACTAATTTATTTCCCTTTCCTATAGACTTCCCTGAGCAGAGCAGCTCCTAAACTGGAATCGCACAGTAAGTGGGCTGCTGTGACTGCCTTCCATATATTTAGCATATTTCCACGCTTATCCTGCCGCAGCACACCTCAGTCCCCACTCTCTTTCACTGCCAGATAATACTGTGCTGAATATACGCGCTACATGGCTTTGTTTCATCCATTCTTCAGTCGACAGGGATGCAGAGGTCTTCCTAGTCTTGGCTTTTGTCAACAGTACTGATAAGGACATTCACGTGCATGCTTTGTGTAGATATGTTTTCCTAAGTTGTGGGCAAATTCTTAGCAGTACAGACTTGAAGTGCAATTACTATACATTTAGCCATTTGCTTTTCAAATCGATGATACTATTTTATATTCCCACCAACCATATACAAGTGATCCAATTTCTCCAATCCTTGCCACCTCTGTTACTTTCCGTCTCTTATTTTCCTCCTTTTCTAATAGACATGACGCTAAGATTCTGATGCTCTACTTAATAAGTCATTCCTGTATCTACTACAGAAAAGTGTCTGCTCAAATCCTTTGTCCTTCTTCACTGAAAATCTTTGACTTATTAATTAGAATGTTCTTTATATATGCTGGCTATCAGTTATTTGCCAAATATATAATCTGGATGTTTCTTCTGTTCTTTGGCTTGGATTGCAACACTCCAAATTTAATTACATTCAATTTGTCTGTAATTCGGTCAATTGTGGTTTTGGTGTCTTATCTGGAAAGTGTTGCCCAATCAAATATCACAAAGATGTATGCCTAAAGTTTCCTCAGATAAGTGTATACTCATAACTCTTGCCTTTAGCTCTTGTTTTCATTCTGAGTTTGGGTCTACATGTGGTGTGGGGCAGGGGTTCAACTTATTTGCACCATGTTTTGGTAAGACCATTCTTTCCCATTCAAAGGTTTTGACATCCTCAGTGAAAATCAATTGGCCAAAATGTAATAGAAATTAACTTCTAAAATTTCAAGTCTCGGGCACAGATTTACATATCTACCCCCAATGCCAGTGTCACAGAGTCTTGACTACTGCATCTGGACAGTGAACCTCTAGTCACTGGGAGAACTGACATTCCCTGCTTCCTCTTCAGGCGCACCAGTATACCTGGGGCACAGAAAAGAGCATTTGTAGTTCTCATGCAGTGCCCAGAAGATAGTAAGATGCTTTCCATTCATTTCTCAGATGCCATCAGTTCAGAGTCACTGCCTTTCTCTTGGGAAGGAGAGCGAGTTGAGGAAGATGTCTTCCTGTACCACATTCTACCAGGCTCCTCTGGGTTCTCTAGCCTGGGTCTCTGCTTTGACCTATAGAGACTTGAACAAATGCTGGGTTCATTTTGAATAGCTCAAGGCTATTTCTCTGACATGATCCCAACTTCCATGAGCTTACTTTCTGGAAACACTGAAGGCTATCAAGAGTTTGCTGTCTATCTCCCAGGTTAATAGAGGGAAGGTCCTTTGATAAGAGTATTAGCAAAGGTGAGCTTCACAGGGCAAGCCCTTGCCTCAAATTTTCACCATTTTCTACTTCTCTGACCTCCTGAATCCTTGCCCCCTCCCTTAACTCCTCCATTCTTCTTAAAATGGCCTGTGAACTCCATGAAGACCCCCACCCACAGTTAGTGCTGATTAGAAGCCTTCCTGTTCACCTTTGTCTTCAGCTGTTTATCTCAATAGATGGCCAGGGATGAGAGGCAGGGGTTGGGGAGGAGTCAGAAGATTCAGGGAAATCTCCAGAGGCAGAGAAGGAGTGAAGATCAAAGGGGAAGGCTGGCTGCTGTCCTGGCTAAGCCTTTTCTGGCAGAGGGAGATGGAGCCCGAGTCAGGGCAGTGGCAAAATGGGAGACAGTTCTGAAACAGACACCACAGGATCTGGTTGACTATGTTGGAGGGGTGAGGGTGTGAGGCATATGAGTCAGGGAAAATACAAAAAAACCTCCAAGTCACGCTGAAAGCAGCTTTGTCAAGACAACGAAAGGGGACCAGGTTAGCAGAAATGGAGCCAAGTCATGCCTGGGAGAAACCATGGCATCCATATCCAGACCCAACATGACATTTATTTGACCCACCCAAAAGTACAGAGGGAGGAGGAGAATTTAGAGGGTGTGTGACAATGTTTCAGGCCTTCCACATGGGTGACATTTCCCAGAAAGTCACCGAGAAAGAGGAGAGGAACAACAGCAGGGCTTGGCTTTCTGAACTGTACCATGTTATTTTTAGTTTGGATTTTGTTTCTTTTAAGATTCTTGAAGGTGTCTGCCCTCTCATGAAGCTGAGAATAGCAGCCTATTAAGGGTTAAAATTTTGAGTCATCCCTTCTTTGCTATATCCCACTTTCAATATATTATTTTCCAATAGGTCTTACCTGAATTAAAAAAAAAAACACGTAAATTTTAAATCAAGTGCAGGGTTTTCCACTCTGAAGTAAAGGCAACTGGTATTCATATTTTATATCTGGTATGTACGCACTAGTGGTATACTTCACAGAATGCCTCATTTAAATTATAATGTATTTTAATAAGGAATGAAAGAAAATATCACCCAGTATATTTTTTTCTTAAATTACCCCTAGTGCTTGATTACTCCTCCACAATCAAAATCACGTCTTAAATATGAATGATACAAAACAAGACTACAGACTGCCTGTCTAGCAGAGAGACTTCGGCTGCTTGTTTAAAATGACATACCTAGCTATTCGGTAATCACTTTATAATAACCCCCTTCATTTCCAAATCTACTTAGCCATCAGGCAGCAGCGAGGAAGGAGCTGGCAGCAGTTCCTACAACTGCACATTAGTTTTACAATTCATGACAAGCTAATTCTAGAGAGTTCTAAAGAGAGACAAGCATGGGTCCTTGTGATTTTCTTCCCTTTGCATGAAAGGAGTGTGTGTCTCACTGGTAACTGAAGGATAAAAAGAATACAGGCATACACTTTTCACTTCATCCTGTGTCAGTGACAGATGGCCCAGATTGCACCCCAGGTGACACAGAACACCTCCAAGTCAAGAGAAGTCTCACAATCCCTCCTCAGCAACAAGCCGAGGACCTTACTGTAGGCTTTAGAGTCCACAACTGACTTGCCATCAGAAGCCCCTGGACTAACTGCGATAGGACATAGTGCAGGAGCTGGAGATCCCACTGGATTACACAGGAAGTGACAAACACACTTGGGCCTTTTCCTCGTCCTGTCATGCAAGTGCATTTCAATAGAGAGGGACTCAAGGTCAGGCCTTTGATGATGCAGCCAATTCAATCCCAAACCTCAATAGGTGCCAAGTGTGTGCCCATTTAGCACCCAAAGGTGAAAAGAGCGAAGCAGTGAAGGCCTTGCTGAATCCCACCCATGATGTGCACCTGAGAAACCCTTCTCGGTTCCAGTGGGAGCTTGGAAGACTGCCCTGAAAATCACCTGGTAAACTGAAAAAGCATTGGCCTGAAACTTCACAGAGCTCGGCAGCCCAGTCTTTGCCAGGAAAGCGCAGGAACAGATGTTGTTCATACTGTCACACAGAGATAAATGGGGACTTTGATACATCCGTCAGAAGAAGATGGGACGGGACTTTCGTGCCGTCACTGCAGTCCAACCTCCTGACAAATTGCATTAATGCAAGCGATGTCAGCAGACGCACGGATCAAGATAAGGCTGATGGTTCCTATCGATCCGCACTAAGGAAATATCACCAGCAAATGCAACATGGCTAAACAGTGAGGTTAATTTTTCCTTCTAAATGGCTGGATTCAGATAAATGTAATCAGCCTGAGCAAGAATTCAAAATGAAAACCCATTTTTGGCAAGTTAACTCTGGGGTGCAGGAACTGATCAGTAAACAACATTCTGCAGACCTGTAAAAACGGTCTCTTGACTGTGCCATGCATGCAGGACTTGAATGGATGAAAGCTGTTCTTTTTACCATGTAGCTACATAATTAACTGCTTCTAATAGCTGGCATCAAGCTAGAAAAGATTATGGATGTGAACAGCAAGAGTATGTGATTAAATAGCAATAGATGCACAAATATTTCAAATTCACATTTGCCTAAACCTTCGTTTTCTAATTCCCCAGATGAAATACATACCACGAGTCTCAAACAATTCTGGGATTCTTTTTCCTTAACCCTACCACAAGGACTGCAAACTGAATCTTTAATGTTGCAGCTGTATCAAATGAGCATTGGTTGCCTTGCTACATGACATGGATAGGTGTGCATATACCGCTAGGCCAGTGTCATTAACCCTTCCTTTGACTCAACCATGATACAGAAGATGGATGGGCGGGCACCAGATCCTGAGTGACGGCTCACCTATGGAAACAAGAATGAATGGGAGGGTCACCCGGGAGAGAATAAAGGCTTGCAGTATCAAATCACACAGTACAGAGCTGGTCCATGTAACTCAGTGGTAGAGCATTCACCTAGATCACCTGGAGATCACGGGTTCAATCCTCAATACCGCCAAACAAAAAATTCATACTAAAAGTGCCAAACAGGTGGTCCCGTGCACAGAGAAAGCACGTCACCCAGCACCTGCCCTCTTCTCCACAGGTGGTAACACACTGCTCTCAGCTGCTGCAGAAACTGGAGGTTTGGAGCAGGTCACTCTTGAGACTGAGACAAGCACTGGCGGTAAGTAGCAAAGACGTCAAGGGCAGCACCACTCAGTGAGGGCCCAGAGGCGTGTGTCTGGGGTGGGAGTGGGAACGGAGCAGAGAGGTGCCAGAGCCATGGTGGCTGCTCGCCGGGTAGGCGAGGCTCTGGGCTGTACTCATCAACTCCTCCTCCAGTGATTTCGTCTACTTCATAAAAATGATCCCCTTTCAGTAAAGCTAAGAGTTTAATGGTGGACCCCAACTTTTTCTATCCAGTATGTGTAGTTTATGATATAGTGGAAAGAGCGTTTGCTTTCTTTGCCCAGTTGTTTGTTTTTACAGTCTAAAAAAAGACTCAATCTAGGCCTACACCAGTGCTGGGCAAGGACACTTCGACCAAGCCACACCCAAGTTTAAATGTTTAGTCTGTTTCCAGGTTGAGTCCCATTATGGCACCCTAGTCTAGTTTTCAACTCCCGGGCTCTTTGTGATGCTCCCACCTCAACCTCTTGAGTGACTCAATGCCTAGTTTCCATTTAAAAAAAATACATTTTGTTTATTTATTGTGCATACATGCATGAGTGCAAGTGTGCCACAAGACAGGTGTAGAGGTCAGGGGTCAACTGTCAGGGGTCAGTTCTCTCTACTATGTGAGTTCTGGATATTGCACTCAAATTATCCAGCTTGGCAGAGGGCAGGTGCTTCCCTCACTGAGCCATCTCACCAGCCTGCTAGCTGTTGTTCATTTGGAAACTTCAATTAAAAAAGAGTAAGAGGGCAAACTGAATAATATGTCTCACCGTGTATTAAGAACTTAAATAACACTACAGTTAGTATTAATTTTGAATACTTATATAGCAAGGGCTATATATATTAAGTTGGGCACTGGGGTACTTGCCTCCTAGCATGTGGGAGGCAAAGGCGAGAAGGACACTAAGTTCAAGGGCAGCCTGAGCTACATAAGGAACACCTGTTTAAAAACTCTTACGTTGAAGATGAAGCCTCCCTTCATGGTTCAATGAATCAGTATGTTGTGGTGGTGGTGGTGATGGGCCCCGGGCCCCGAGCACACCAAACGCATGCTATCTACTCCTAGCCCTCAGCTCTCCTTCACTTTACAAGGGATCTGGGACTATAGACAAGTATCATACTGGTGAGAAGTGCAGCAAGCTGAAAGTTCTCAGGGCTTTGGAGGTTCTACTTCCTGTGTGCATACACAACACCAGGCTTTGCAGGCTTTGCAACACAGACAGCTGAGTTTATTAAATTCCAAGGCCGATTTCTAGAGCATAAATCTAGGGGATTCTAATAACGGAGGTATCAGAAATCAACCGCATAGAGGATTAGGAATCTGGAAACTACTTCTGAGCTTTTCCAACATTGTGACATGTAGCAGGGTGTCTCTAACAGACAGAAAAGAAACTAGAAGGAGGGCCTAGTTACTTAGAAATACGGAGACTTGTTCAAGAGTCAAAGACATGCTTCCCCGTGGATGTTTCTAGAACTAACCCTATCAGATATCCTACTTCTAGTTATGAGAACAACACTGGGCATTTTGAAATTCCCCAGGATTTAAGTGGGAGGAGACAGAGACTCAAATAATAAAAATCAAGAAGCTAAGGGGTTAATGAAAATGTTACATTATTGCCATGTATAATATGATTAAAAATATGGGTGCCGGCCAATACCTCAAGGCACTAACTGAAGACCACATTCCAGAAAGCTGGGAGCTATTTTTAAAACCATGTGGGCCCTTGTTTCCTCCTATCTTGTCGGCTGTTTGCTTCCTGCTGAACCCAAGGAAATCCTGATTAGTGTGACAACTGACTTCACTCTCCCATCGCCGTGGTATGTTCTGTCTCAAAGTGAGTCTCAAAGCACACTCCAGCTGGAACATGGAAATAATACCAAAGTCCAATGGTCATCTAAGCGTTGATCCCAGCAGGGAATATAAATAGGAAAAACTGCGGCTTGGAGCTTGTGGTTGACAACCTAAATAAAAAAAATTTCCAAAAGGGAATCAAGTTGAGGTCTGATGAAGATACATACAGAGGAAGAAAGAAAGAAAAATATTAACAGAGAAATGTTAGTGAACAGGAATGGGCACACCAAAACACCATTTGCACCTCTACACCCTGCAAGGGGTTGGGAGTGTGCATTCCTCTTCTGCCTTGGAGTAGGATAGAACACACGATGAAATTAAAACCGGTCTCCAAAGAATGTCTCAGTACTAACTTAAGGAAACTGCTAAAGGCTTGATTGAGGATGTCCCTCAAATTCCATCAAAGCTTAGCTCTTATGGTTGAGGCACTCTGGGGAGGGGGTGGGACTTAAAAGGTGGTACCTATCAGGAGGAAGCTGGGTAGATGGCAGGGTGTCAAGGAGGAACTACCAGACTTAGATCTTGTCCTCGTCTTTCCTTGCTTCTTGGTCGTCATGATGTGAGCGGCATTGCTGTCACATGGTCCCTGCTATGTGATATTCTGTCTTGTCACGGGCCCAAAGGAACACAGTCAAGCAAACATGAACAGAAATTTCTGGAACCATGAGTCCCAGCCCATCTTGTTAGTTGGTTTACACAATGCTCTTGTTCTCCCAGAAGGATGGCCAAGTAACATACCACTTCCAAGTGTCACAAATGTGAGTTGGGTGTGAAGAGTAAAAGAAACCAGAGATTTAGAACTTAGATTAGTGAAGCCACGACAAGGGTCGGTCTCATGCTCTTTTATTCACACAGACATTCAATTCGTATCTCAAAATGAGACACCGAGTTCCTCAAGAGAAACGGGTATTTTTCAATAATTGCATTTCACTAAATTTAGGCTTCTCAAACTTCAGATGTTGGATCAGCATTAGAAAAAAAAAAAAAGACATTTGCTGCCTCAGAAATTAAACAGTAAAATCAGGAGCTGAAAAGCAAAGAGGGAACATTTCAAACATCTAAAGAAGCCATTATCTAAGGCATGAAATATTTTTCTTAATAAGTACATTTCTGAGAGCTCAGAAAATTAGTAAAGATGTAAGAAATTTACTTCCTATGAAGTAGATGAGACAAGATGTGATAATTCCGACAAATGAAGGTATCAAACAGGCGAGCACATAGGGCTCCCGGAATACGAAGCACATGGACTTCGTTAGATGGAGCCTGTATTCCAGGAAGATAGTCCTGAAGAAGGGGCTCTCTCTCTCTTGTCCAAATGTTTTATTATTTGCATAGTACTTTCATATTTTGTTCAGATTACTCATTTTTGGCTGAAAATTTTGTTCTTTTTTATATTTATTTTATATATGTAAGTATTTTGCCTGCGTGTGTGTGTGTGTGTGTGTGTGTGTGTGTATGTGTATGTATCACATTCATGCCTGAAGAGGTCAGAAGGTGGCACTGGTCCCCTGGAACTGGAGCTAGGGACAGCTGTGTGCCACTGCGTGGGTGATGGGAACAAATTCACATCCTCTGCAAGAGCAATAAGAGCTCTTAACCTCAGGGCCATCGCTCTAGCCCCAAGTCTCACTCTATTTTATTTATTTATTTATCTATTTATTTATTTACTTATTTATTTAGGTTTTTCAAGAAACAGTTTCTCTGTAGCTTTGGAGTCTAACCTGGAACTAGCTCTTATAGATCAGAGTGGCCTCAAATTCGCAGAAATCTTCCTGCCTCTGCCTCCCGAGTGCTGAGATTACAGGCATGCGCCACCACTGCCAGCTAAGTCTCATTCTTTTTACAGCAGGGTATTTTCCTAAAACTGGGGCGGGGGGGCGGAATATAGTGCTAGTTCTTTAAAATACAGACCATCCTTCAAATACAAGTCGTAGCTAGCAAGGAACTGCTCATGTAACTTAGAATTGTAATACTTCAGGATAACATTATCTTTATACTGCCCATACAATAAGGCAATATCTGATTATAACACTTATACAGGTCATCCTAAGTTTATTCAAGTAGTGAGAACAATCCTCCCATGCTCCGGAGCCCAGGTAACAGTGGAGGATTAGCAAAAGTCTGATGGTATCAAAGAGGAAGCCTAGGCACCATCACCAACATGACTGAGAGGCAAGTCCATATAAACTGGAGGTGAGTGTCAGCACTCAGAGTCTGTCCACAGAAGCCACCCTGGGATGGACTTACAGCCACAAAGTCCAACAAATATTACTCGTTTGTCTTTTCTTTGTTAACTCTGCACCCAAGCTAATCTTCCTCTCCTTAAGGAAAAACAAACAAACAAACAAAAACCCAATCAACCAAACAACCAAACAAACATGCAAACCTAACTGATTCCTATGAATACAGAAACAGACATGAAGGCAAAGCTTCCAGCTGAGAGCTTGGATTACCTCTGTTTAGTTAAGAGAAGGGGTGGGGGAGACTAGGGAAAATATACCTAAGCCCTAAGTCTCCCCTCAAAGTCTCTAGAAGGTTCTATGACCTCAGGTAGCCAGTTTCTGTTTGCTGAAAGTCTAAAGTTTAGAACATTCTTTTTCCTTATTGCTTCACAACACCCTCATGGAATCAACCCACTTTCCCTCCAAGGCAACAACACATAGCTTTTATTCCTCTGTATCCTGGCAGCATCTTGACATGTATTAAGGACTACCCTTCTCTTCCTCACAAAATCTATCATTCTTGAGGCTAAAGCCTACTGGGTTAATGAAATCTTCAGCTGATGTGGCTAGATGACCTCATTTTGTTTTTAGCACTATTTCAGTAATAGTTGAATAATTCATCCCATTAGGCATCTCATTTTCATTAAGTCATGGATACCTTGTCTGTTACCCAGCAGGATGAACACTGAGGGGGATAAACACACCAAGATGCTAAAACGCTCTTGAAGAGCTTAGCTATCCACTTACCTTGAACCCCTGCTTTTTTGGAAACAGACATCTTGAGTTATAACTGAGGTGCAGAAACAGCACATTTTACACGATTTGATAAACTTGAGAGTATGCAGATATGCATGTCCATCCTTTACCTCCCAAAGGGTCTCTGTGCCCATTTTTTTGTGCCCTCCCTATTTGTTGGAAGAGGGAGAATCGCACACTCAGCATGAAAATACTTTTCATGAGTGTTTTTCTCTGCATGACTCGCAGGTGCTTTTCTTTAATAAAGCAATTTAAGAGTCTGACTCCTTTATTGTTTCTTAAGTTTTCATTTTCATATCTGTTTATCCCAAATTGTGACTCACACGCTCTTGTTCCTAACACCATTTCTTTTAGTGCTCCTAGTTTAGAGAAAATGAGGTAAATACCCCTCCCAGCAGAATTCCACTAAGATAGATCTAATTATTTGTAGGCATCTTTAGTTTTCCTGCTCATAAGTTTTAAAATTCCCTAAATGTTAAGTGGCATACTACAGTATCTTGCATGATAATTTGATACATGTATATAGCATGTGAAGATCATACCATGGTAACTGGCATTTCTATTTTTTAAAACATTGATCATTTCTCTATATCTAGAGCTCAGACTCCCTGTCTTCTAGCTCTTTATAATGTATACAATAAGCTGTGAACCCTATACATCTTATTGCGCTGTAGTCCCTAAGAACTAATTCCTATTTAACTAGATTTTGACACCCACTGTATACAATTCCTCTATTCATCTCTGTTACTCACTATTGTTCTGTGACCAAATACTCTTCGGAAGAACAGAAGTGACTTAGGGAGAACTTCCGGTCACCTTTCGGAGGGCTCAGCCTATGGTCCCCTTAGCTTGTGAAGAAAAGCATGCCATCAAGAGCTGTGTGGATGACCACACAGCTATGTATCTGACATATTCATTTCCTTCACCATCTCTCCAGGGGTTGTTAGTAGATTACATGGTGGTTCTACTTCTAATGCTTAGAGGGACTTTATGCGGTTCATGGCTGTGACAGTTAATCTCGATTGTCAACTTGTCTATATCTGCAGATAACTTAGAGCAAGATGCTGGGCTCACATGTGAGCGGTTTTCTTCATTAGCTTATGTGATATGGGAAGACCCATAGGATGTATATGGGTGCCTATAGTCATGCGTAAGCTCTAGGGAAACTAGGAATGTTGGACACACAGGGCTGTCTCTTCAAAAGGAGAAATGTAGAACCTGTTTTCAACCTAAAAGGCTGAGAGCGGGTGTGACTAATAGCCTGGTGACCTCTGCACTATCTGCATAGCCCGGCCATACTGGCTCTACCAGACTCTTAGGTTTATAGTGGTCAATCTGTAATGATAGCCTCCCTGAGACCCTTATCATGAGCATTGATTACCTTAAGCCTACTTCCTTAGTTAATCTATAGAACCTGTCTTTATGGAAGATGTTATCTGGACTTTACAAGAGTTTCAATGTAATCATGTCTTAAGCTTTGTTGTACACATGGGACTGACGTAATTGCCACCAGAAAACTTTTTTTCCAAATCATGCTGTGCTTAAATACATCTAAAATGAACTACTTGGTGTGAAACTCTCAAAGTGTAAATCAATACTGGCTACTAAGTCATGTTGGACTGAATTTCTTTCTTGTCCCTCTTAGACAGACACTGCTGACCATATTGTTTGCAGAGACACTCCCCCCTCCCCGCAACAAGCACCCATTATAAATATGTCTGGTACTTTTAAGTGGCAACCAAGATAAAAAAGAAGGTAGAAGGAAGCTTTGGTTTTGCCCACTTGCCTTCATGCTGTGCTGGCTAGTTCATCTATTCTGTTGGCATCTTGCTGTGGCTAATCCTACCTTTCTTTGCTGACATAACTACCTGGCTTCTCTGAGTTGAGGAACAGCAGCTCTCCATGAATCCTCCAGACTTTGAGCATCAGCATGGGACCGTAGAGGCATGTGGCCTCATCTGGACTGTATCAAGGGAACCATAATCCTCTAGAGAACCCCCGAGAAAAGGAACTGCCAATTGGGAAGCAGAGCACAGAAAATGCTGGCCCTGAGTTGGTATTCTTTCTTTCCTCTTTTTCTTCTGCCTCAATCCCAGGCCATGGGATGCTACAGCTGCTCAGGATGGATCACCCCCCACAAACGCCTCAGTAAAAGCTTTCTTTTGGAATTTCTATCACACACACATGATGTGTGCCACCAATTTTCACAGTATTACTGCATGGGCTCAAGCCTATGATGAAGATTATCTAACCTTGCAGCATCTCCAGCCTCTAGGGATGACTCATCTAACATCTACATCTGTGAAATCAATGTTTTTGGCTGCCACAAGTGAAAATATGTCATCTTTGCCATTTCTATGTTTGGCTTCCCCTACCCCCTTAACATACTGTCCTTCTGTTGTATTCTCCATGCTAAAAAAAATGGCAAGGTTTCTTAAATTTCTGTCATTGAATAATCTCTTACTGTTATGTAAGTCACATGGTGAATCCATGTCTTGTGACCAGGAATAATGCAGAGGTAAACCATGGGCTGATTCTTTCAGGATGCTCCCTTAGGGTGAAGGCATTTTGCATACAGAAGGACCATGAGTGCTTTAGGGCTACCCTGTGGGCTCTGTGACCCCAAAGATGTCTGTATCTCTATCTCAGATTGACAATAGTGACAGGACTTAGAAGAACAGGCATCACAGATGTAACTAACTTAAAAATCTAGAGAGATAGAGTATATGGGAATCCGCTAACTCCTGTAATCTGTGCCTTTCTAGAATGTGCAGAGGAGATCTGAAGTGAGGAAAGGGACATGTGAAGACAGAGCAGAAGATTCAAATGATGTTACAAGCCAAGGAATGCAGACAGTCTTAGATGAAGCTTAAAGATAAAGAATAAAATTCTCTCCTAGGGTCTCTGAAGGGAGCACAGCCATGCTAATATCTTGATTTCAGACTTTTGGTCCTGGGTTGTAAGAGAATAACATCCTATTGCATAAACACACACACATATATATATGTATATATATGTGTGTGTGTATTCATACATATGTGAGCATGTATGTAGGTGTACCCATGGATCCAGAAGAGGGCACTGGGTCCCTTGGAACTGATGTTACAGGTATTTCTGAGCCATTTGCATAGAAGTTAAGAACAGAATTCATATCCTTATGATTGAGCAGCAAGTGCTCTTAATGGTTTAGTTGTCTCTCTAGCCACCCCAATCTATCTGAAATGAATGTTGACATAAGGAAGTTGAAGATCTAACTGTATTCTATCCAAGTGATAATTTTACTACCCTCAAGCTCTTTATTAAGGAATACATTTTTTGTATCTCTAGATTTGAAGTACTCTTCATATACATACTCTAATTTCTTTGTTGTTTTTTTTACAGAGTAACTACATGACATGCTGAAATACATGTTAGAAAATAAACACGCTCTTCTGAATACTTGTTTCAATTTCTAAATTAGTTTTACATTATTATCATCTTCAGATACAGTTTATAACTATTCAATGTTACTGAAATTTTAATGGAAATTATTTTACACTTATAGAAAATGTCTTGGAGAACTGACATCTTTGTTTTGTCTGTTTTAAAATTGTTTTTATTGAGCTATATATTTTTCTCTATTCCCCTCCATTCCTCTCCCCTCCCCTTCTATCCTCTTTTATGGTCCCCATGCTTACAATTTACTCAGGAGATCTTGTCTTTTTCTACTTCCCATGTAGATCCATGTATGTATCTCTTTGTTGCCTAGGTTCTCTAGGATTATAAATTGTAGGCTGGTTTTCCTTTGCTTTATGTTTAAATGCCACTTATGAGTGAGTACATATGATCTTTGTCTTTCTATATCTGGGTTA
Source organism: Ondatra zibethicus (assembly GCA_004026605.1). Taxonomy (NCBI): domain Eukaryota; kingdom Metazoa; phylum Chordata; class Mammalia; order Rodentia; family Cricetidae; genus Ondatra; species Ondatra zibethicus. Next base: position 43,840 of record PVIU01005822.1, read on the forward strand.
CCTCACTCAATATGATGTTTTCTAGATCTATCCATTTTCCTGAAAAATTCAAGATGTCATTTTTTTCTGCTGTGTAGTACTCCATTGTGTAAATGTACCACATTTTCCTTATCCATTCTTTGGTCAAGGGGCATTTAGGTTGTTTCCAGGTTCTGGCTATCATAAATAATGCTGCTATGAACATAGTTGAACATATGCCCTTATGGTATGATTGAGCATCCTTTGGGTGTATATCCAAAAGTGGTATTGCTGAATCTTGAGGTAGGTTGTTTCCTAATTTTCTGAGAAATCGCTATAGTGATTTCCAAAGTAGTTGTACCAGTCTGCACTCCAACTAGCAATGCAGAAGTGTTCCCTTGACCTGACATCCTCTCCAGCATAAGTTGTCATCAGTGTTTTTGATCTTGGCCATTTTGACAGGTGTAAGATAGAATCTCAGAGTTGTTTTGATTTGCAAGAGAACTGACATCTTTAAAATATGGAGATTGCCATCGTTTATTGCACCAAAACTTATAATGTTTTGTCAAAAGTATGTACTTTTATTATCAATTTAAGTGGATTTTTCTTCATTTTATATGAAGTTTTAGGAAAGTCAGAAATTACAGTTTGGCCAAACACCTATAATATGCTTAGTTTGCTTTCCTTGCTATGTAGTTTGTACTGCTCAGTTTACTCCCATTATACAGGTGATGAAACTGAGGCACAAATGTGGATGGACTTGTCTAAGTTCAGACAGTGAGTGGCTAGGCAAGAGAGCCATAATTGGAATCCATGCAATCCAAGCAGTGTGGCTTCAGCATTGTTGATTTTATATATTTTAGTTTGTATCTATGCGTGTCTCTAGGGTCATAACAATGTTAATTTACTTCCAGTGCCTTATTCCAGGAAGAGAACACCATGAAAATTTTTTCTGACCTTCCTCAATATTATACTTACATTCCCACTAACTTCTTGAAGTGGCAATTAGTTCCCTAACACAGATTAACTGAGAATCCCCCCTTTTTTATTTTGGAATATAGATAGAATGTTTTTCTCTTAAGTGTTTGCAAGACATATACATGCTTTGGCCATGTTTCCAGTTTGAGTCACAGCGTCATTACGCCGCTCTATACATCCCGTGTCCCTTCCAGGCCCTTGGTACAGTCCCCTTCACCCTTGGTCTGGGCCCTCTTCCTATCAGACAGGACAGGGTGGCAAACACATCTTTGCTCGATCTGTACTGTGTGGTCTTTGTGAAGAATATCCACTTGTGATACAACAGGAAGAAACCGCTCCACCCTGGGCTTTAATTTTAAGTATTTATTTATTTATTTTGAAACAGCTTGCTGTCCGAACTGCTTTGTCTCTGGCATTTTCATTAATTCCCCACATATTACGCCTGGCAGAGTTACCGCTGCTTCTTGACAGGACCCTCTGGCCTCCAAACGTCAAGTGCATGATGTCCCTATCAAACTTGACATCTGTTTTCCATTCCCAGGCATTGATTTCCACCCACAAGCCAGCATATTTCAAGGAAAAAAAAAACTGTTAGCACTATCTGCAAAGTATTGATTGCAGGAACACCAAATTCCCTCCTGAAATTTTACAGCCTTAATTTCCTTTGGTTCTGTCACTGATCTTCAAGTGGGCAAAGATTTAAGAGACTGATCCCTATGTGCCAACTACAGTGTTTGCTAACAAACACCTAGTCCAGCCTGTGCCTTATATCAAATTCAGAAGGATAGAAATTAACAGTAGGTAACTCTAAGTTTCTAAATAACTCAGGGGTTCCCAAGGACAGAGTCAAAATTCATATGGAGTACACACTTTTAAGAAAAGGGTTCAATCAGGAACTGTGGCAAGAAAGGTCATGGGCTTTAGTGAAGAACATACTACAATTATTCTGTTAAACAGACACAGTATCCACAGCATCAGACTGACTCCTAATGACTTATTATATCCACAGATCAGCGCTCTCAGCCCTCAGTGGGAAAACCTCTTTTTGGTAGACAGTGATTAACACAGAGACCCATCCTTGGCAGGGAACACAGCATCAGATTGCTGAACACTCAACCCTAAATGGGTACCTTTATTCCATCCCTTCCTCCCAAGGCCCAGAAATCACTCCAGAAAAGAGGGCAAAAGGGTGTAAGAGCCAGGTGCAAATGATGCCTACAAGGGAATGGTGTTTTCTAGACACAACTGGGCAGCTGTATACGTGAACTCACAGGAATTGGGGCACTAACTGTACAATCTGAGTCCAAGCTAGACAAATGTAAGCACAGAGTGGAGACAGAGAGGCACGGGCAGGAAGTCCCAGCCCCAGCTGAGGAGGTAAACTCTAATTTTCGATGAGAGATTTGAAAAGGTGCAAGGCTCATCACTGCATCTAACCAATTATTTCCCTAGAACTGTAGGGAACCTATCCATTCCTCTTCCATGTACTTTATCTTCAATACGGATTTTAAAATGATGCTCCTCTTCCCGGGAAGGCAAATTTTCAGAGGCTCGGTTCCTTCCTGTTTCAAAATCATTCACCTAAAAATATTGCTCTATGGAGGAAGTCTCTCTAAAGTGTGATGGATAGCCAGGTAATCTCTATGTATACAGAGCTGGCAAATGGTGTTTGCAGAAATAGGCAGGATCTGATTAAATAGAAATCTTAAAATGGCTTAGGATGTTATTATCTTACTGCTGTACACATTTCCATACAAAATAAATTCCAGAGGACTGTGACATCCTAATAACTTTCATATGCCAAAGCTTCAAAGACTCCTGTTTTCCTAATGGATACATTTCTCATTCTAGATTAGAATAAGAGAGGACTAATTACTAGGCTTCCTCTCTCAGTAAAAACTGAATGCAACTGAGAACATAAAATAATTCCCCATTTAACTTATTCAAGATGATAAAAAGATTGGATTTCATATCACTCATATTCTGAAAGACTAATCTTTAAATGAATACATCAAGATTTAATTAGCTTTAGCAGCATTTTATATGCTTTGTTAAAAGCACATTTTGTTTTATGACAAAGAAGTAAGCATTGTTACCCCAGGAAAATGTTCTTTATTTCATGCCCACGATAGAGGAGAGTATACACCCAATCCAGTGAATACCTATTTCTGATTGGTAAGTATCAATAATCTGGGTTATCAGGTACCTGTATTTTAAAAATATTCTCAGATAAGGGAAATAGCTTAGTTAAGAATCAGACAGTCACCGCAGAAGCTAGCACCCCATACTACAAGACAGGAACAAAGAGCCAAGTTTTGAAATCAATATGCTTTGATCTATTGTAAGCACACTGCTACAATAGCTCAACCAAACTCTGGAGCAATGCTATACCACAAAATGAATAGTGCACTTCTCCATACTTGTCTTCCAATTCTCAGTGTTACATGTGACTTTTAATCTTACTCATCTTCTTTGTGTTAAACATAGACTCAGTTCAGTGCTTCAGAGTCAACCATTCTCAGATTAAAAGTATTAGGGAAATTATTTCATCTGTACTGAACATGTAAATTCATGTGTTTTGACAAGGGGTGGGTTGTGCAGGTTAACTTTCATTGTTAAATTGACACTATGGAGCCGTGGTTCTCAACCTTGGGTCGCGACGCCTTTGGGATTCAAACGACCCTTTCCCCCTTTCACAGGGGTTGCCTAAGACCACTAGAAAACACAGATATTCACATTATGAATAATAAGAGTAGAAAATTATAGTTATGAAGTAGAAACAGATAATTTTATGGTTGGGGGTTCACTACCCTGTGAGGACGTGCATTAGAGGGTCGCAGCATTAGGAAGGCTGGGAACAACTGCCATAGAGTCACTTGTATAGAGGGCCCTCAATTAAGAACTGCTTGACTAGCCTCTGCTGTGGCCATGTCTGTAGGAATCATTTTTGACTGGTGTGGGAGAACGCAGACAATTTGATCAGAACCATCTCTGGGCAGGTTAGCCCCTGCTGTCTATGAACGTTGGCTGAGCGCCAACAAGAGAGTGGCCAGTCAGCAACTTTCTTCTGTGGTTGTTCCTGCTTAGTTCCTGACCTGACTTCCCTCAAAGATGGACTGTGACCTGAAGTGTAAGCCAAAGAAACTCGTTTCTTCCCAAGTCTGAGTCAAGCATTTTAACACAGCAGTAGAGTTGAAACTAGAACTCAGATTTGGAAAGATAATATTTCTTACAGCAGGTACCACTGACCATGGTACTTGTTCAACATGTAATTTTGAATCCCCCTTTCACTTCTCTTTGTTCTAAAATATAGTCAGTGCACGCCCTCAACCAGGCTCCATTTTAAAATATTTGGGGAAACTCTCCATCTGGACAGAACGTGTAGAGACCATTCTCCGGCTGGCACTCCCTGAGCAGTACAGTGTCACAGCTATTTTCACAAGAATTGCATTCCATGAAGTAGAAGCAGAAATAATTTTGTGGCTTGGGATTCACCGCAGTGTGAGGAGGTATAAATTAAAGGGTTGCAGCATTAGGAAGGCTGAGAACCGCTGCCAAAGAGTCGCCTGTATAGAGGGAATCTCAAGTGTACTCAAGTTGTCTTAATGTATTAAGAGGGATGTCTACAGGTTTGATGCGAACTCTACATTTTATGTAACGGTTTTATACATCTTCAGAATGTGGTAACTCTGAGGGAAGCTGGGACAGAATTCCAAGGACACCAAAGTACAACTGTATTGTTATATTGCTGACCAGTGCTGAACTCAAAAGTGCCATTTTCATTCCTCTTAGAACTTCTGGTCTACCTCAAACTATTTGTGATCCTGAATACGTTAAGGAGATAGATAAAGAAGCTTGCGTTTGATACCATCTAGGCCCACCTTTCTACTGCCCCCCAATTGTTATAATATTCTTTGACTGCTGACTTCCCATAAATATAGAATCCATAGGTGATCTGGGAAACCCTACATCAGCAATACCCAATGGTATTGCAATCTGTCTCTGCAATCAGATGGGTAGACCCCATGTAGGTACCTTACAATGTCTCTGTGAAAATTTTAGTATGTATGACTATGTTATGTCTCTTTGTTGTGAGCTCTTGCCTATGCCTCCCACCCCTGCCCGCTGATGAACTAACTCTGTGACTGACGAAGTATGCTAGGTCACCATAGTCAGTCACTGAAACAGCCTCTCTTTCCCCCTTGGCTGTCACACACTCTCTCCTGCAGTCATCCATTTGTGTTGTAGGCCTTCGGCAAATTCCCAGAAACTGGACCCGAATGCCTACATAACAGGTTCGTGTGGCCTGCAACCAGACCCAGAGCTGAGCGCTCTAGAAACCACTGCCATTCCTTTCTTTCTTCTCCTATCATTGGATCCTTTTCTTACCAGGAATGGCTCAAGTCACCTCGTTTTCTTGTCTCTTTAAATCTGTGGCCTTGGAGATGGCTCAGTGGTTAAGAGCACTAGCTGTTCCTCCGGAGGATCTGAGTTCAAGTCCCATTACCCACATGGCAGCTCACAAATGTCTAAACTCCAGTTCCAGGGGATCTGGGACCTTCATGCCAAATGAACATAAAATAAAATTAAATAAATATTTTTAAAAACCTGTGGCCTTGGGTTTTATATATATATAACCTCAGTATAAACAACTTTCCAAGATATTTTTAACAGGCTTATTTTTATATTACGTGCATGGGTGTTTTGCTTACAAATATGTCTGTGCAACATGTATGTTCATGGTATCCACAAAGGCCAGAAGAAGGTACCAGACGATCCATTGGAACTAGAGTTACAGATGGTTGTTAGCTCATCGAGTGGGTGCTAGGAATGGAACCTGGGACCTCTGGAAGAGCAGCCAATGCTCTTAACTATTCAGTCATCTCTCTATGCCCTACCAAGATATTATATAGTCCTTTCTTTGATATGATGCCAACTATTGGAATAATTTGGTCTCTGCATTTTACTCTCGCAAAATATTCTATACTGTATGAAATACAGGTAGCAAATGAATGCCTTTCTTGGTGTTATTTACCCTTTACAAGATGCTATACAAAGAGGACATGATAAACCCAAAAAGAATCCTCTCAAGGTACCAGGTCGAACCAGTTTTCCAGGGTGACCAGAAGGAAAGAGCTCTTTCTTGTCCCTCTAGGCATGACCTTTCTGTTTCAATGAAAGGCAGGAAGAGTGACAGCCAGTTCCCATGTTTTCAAGACCGAGATAATCAGCTTTTCTTGTCTTCAGAACTTAAGGTCACTGAAGTCAGCTCTCTTCAAACATTTTAGCAAAAGTCATACTGGCAGCAGACTCGGGAGAACAAAGAAGCTTGGCATGCTATTTTAAGTTACTTACTGCAACCATAAAATTTCTCAAAAATTCCCAAGTTTTATCTTAAAAATTATATGCTTTGAATTATGTTCCATAAAAAGTTTGCCTGGTATAAAAGAACATTGATCATTGTTTTTTATCTAGTAAAAATCTTAGGCTAGAGAGGCCCTCTTCCAACATTTGAAATGAGACACAGGCTAGATTCGAGGTAGAGTCTTAGGGAAGAGAGTGATTTAGCAAATTGTGAGCTTGAAGCTTTGAAGTACAAACATTAGTCCAGAAAGAGTGCCTACTGTTATTATGGTCTGCAAAGCATGCTGTCATGACACCATTATGATTAAGCCACTCTACCAGTTTGGATGGCAAATTATTCAGTCACTTTACTGATAAGCCATGCAACTAAGATATTATTCTTGATTAAAGACCTCTTTGCCAAAAATAAAAAGGGGGAAAGAAAGAAAAGACAAAAAAGAAATACCCTCAGACATGCAGCAAACAATGATAGCCCAAACTACAAACAGGTTCATTAGGCCTCAGAGACACTAGTGGACAAGATGTCAACAGATAATAAGGCTCCAGCAATCTGTCCACATAAATTACCAGTTGGCCCACGGAAAATCAACCAATAAGATTCAAATCAAATAAGATTACTAAAAGAGGCAGACATTAAAAACAGAGAAAAACCAAACCACAGAGTTTCACCTGAAAGCAGGTATGAAAAATTACTTCTGCCTTTATAATATACAACAAACCAATGGGGATGCCTATGGGCTAAAACACTCTCATCCATGTTTGTCCGCCCTAGGGACCTCAGTGTGAATGGAGAGCAAGCATCAGCTCATGGTGAGCAGGCACAGGCAGGTCATGCTCACCAGAACCTCAGCACTCCTCTTCCAAATTGGACAGCAGAGGAAGGATTCCAGTAAAGACAGGATAAACTCAAAGCCAGAAAATGAGTTGTGTAAAGGGACATGTATATGCATATTCCGATGACATATCTCATGAATTATCCACATGGTATATTATTCCTAGTAATTTTTAAAATGTTCAATTATAGTTGGCTTCTATAATCAAAAAGTCCCTTCTCTGTTTAAAACTATTGAGTTTCTCAAAAATTGCCCAATGCTGATTTCTTTTATTTAAATTTTTTAAAGAATTCTCTACCTCTTTTGGAGTCATTGGCCGGTAGGGCCGCATGGACTCTAGAACATTATAGATTATTGCCATGGCTCTTGGCTGCCCTCTGGAACTTGATGGTAAGACCCTATTGCTGAAGACACGGAGTCATAGAACATGGGGAGATCAAGCTGGTACCAACATGGAAACTTCATCCTCGCTGGCTAGCTTTCATAGTTCCAAAAGTTAGCCAGGCATGATACTGGGGGAGAAAAGTCATCAGCACTTCCATCCAGATGTGAACGCCAGTAGTGGCATTAATGTTATGGGAGCAACCTAACCACTTTTTGACTGGACTTAATTAAGGCCCACTCCACAAGTCGGAACTGATGTCTGTCATCATTAACAGGGCCAAGAGCTCATACTAGCTAGATCACAGGCCATTAAGGAAGAACTCAATACTATTATTCTGCTAAATAGACATAGCATTAAAGAAACTCCTAATGACTTATTAAATCCACTGGTGAGTGCATCTCTCAATCCTTATCTTTTTGCTGTAGATGATTATTAACACACACACTCACAAGTGGTCAATGTGCAGAGGACAACTACATTTGGACAACTACAATACACATCACCACCACTACCAACAGCACCGCCACTACCATGGCTCAAGAAACACTGTGGAAGATGGAGCAGAAAGACCGTAAGAGCTAGAGGCAATGGAGTGAAACAGCAGTTTATGGACACAGCAGGGCAGCTGCACACATGAACCCATAGTGGTTGTGACAGCATGTTCAACATCAGAAGAGACAAAATCCCAGCAATGAAGAGGAAAGGAGTCTATAGCTGAGGAGCTACCTGTGACTGACGACTGCTGGGAGAAAGAGAGCTGATGACTCAATACATACACCAAGGCAGATGCTGCCATCAGTGAGTAGACACAGTGGGCTGCAAACAAAAGGATATTAGGAGGAGAGAAGGGTAGGGGCACAATACAGTAGGGGGATGGGGATGGAAACATATTGTATGTTCTCAATTCTCAAACAATCAAAAAGAATATTCAAAAGTATTTGAAATATTTATATCACAAGTCAATACATCTTTAGTGTCTTTTTGCAAAAATAAGAACTTCATATCATGCTAGTCCAATTCTAGGATAACAGTGGAATGTTCTAGAATTATCTATCTGAATACCAATGAATTTGAAAATCAAGTGAGTAATAAGTTCTTGAGATAAAATTCTTATGTAATATTATATATGCAAACTTAAGTATACCAGTGCTTCTTGAAAACCTATATATTTTCTTATATATACATTTATTTATTATTGTATATGCATGCATAAACACACCCATTCATGCGTGGTATTCTGTTGGGGACAGGGTGAGCTGTGTCAGTCAAAGGACTCTTACTGGAGTCATTTCTTTCTGTACACTTTGTTGGGATAAACCTCAGGTCGCAAGGCTTGGGCAGCAAGTACCTTTCCCTGCTGAGACACCACTGCGCTGGCCCCTGTGATGTATTTTATAACACAATTCCACAGTAGTACGTGGAAGGACAGTCACTAGAAGTTTCTGATGTGGGGGCCCAAGATTTTATGTTGTACCTCAGAGGTATGACAAGGGTTTTGAGCCATGATCTCAATCACCAACTGTCTGAGCTTCTCTGGATAAAACAGGTCCCACTTCTGCAGTAACAAAATGCTCTGCGGATGCCAACAGACCCACGCTGGGAAGTTCCTGCAAGCTTTAAGTGCTTGAGAGTTAAAAATAATAGGCCTACACAGAACTGCTCCCAACGGTGTTTCAGTGAACGCACTCAGATCCCACACTCGTCTCGGAGGCACAGGACAATATGTGAGACGTGTTATTGCCTGGTGACTGTCACTTCTGTCTCCTTCAAATACTCCCAACAAACACAACTAACAAAGAAAAACAGAAGAGGAAAAACTAAAACAATAACACACAAATCAACATAAATATGCCTTAACTGAGCCAATACCATAACAAATATACACTGTGAGACGAAGTCGTCTTCTATGGAACAAGCACAGACACTGCAACCCTACCCTGAAAATGTACCACATTTTTAAGTGCTTTAGAAATCCTTGTGGGTTTATATATGATTTTGTTTGCTTTGTTTTTCCTTTGTTGGCTTTTTTTCAAAAATATTTTGCTGGGATTATGGGCATACACCATTATATATGGTCATCAATCTTTTGCAAAGTATTTTTTTTTACCTCATGGGATCTCATGAGGAAATCATGGAATCCTGAAGAAGGCAGGCTTTTCCCACTCCTTAGCTTTGGACATTCACAAGACCTAGACAATTACTGGTTTTTGTTTCTATGCATTCAATTTACGACAATATAGAATTTACAACAATATAGAAAAAACTTGGCCCAAAACCATTCAACTGTTCTCCAAAATGTGATTCATGGGGATGCCTCTTAACGTCTGTTTTATACATAAAGAAAAGGATGGGCAGGAGTGTAGACTTACTCAGGAGTAGGGGACCAGCCAAGGAACCTCTGATAATATCTGTCATACAGTTAAATAAAAATAGCCACTTGGAATTACTGCCAACAGTTAATGAGTAATTTATAGATATTAAAATCTGTGAGCAGGGCTTCGATTTGATGAAACCTTTTTACATGTCAATAAATTCTTGTTACCCTAGATTAAAGGGAGAAACTAGCAATTTCTGTCCTGGCACCTTTAAAATAAGAATCAGAGTTAATCCGTGACAACCACAGGGATCAACACTTCTGTCTACCATGAACTTCAAGTCTGTGTTATGGAAGTGAAGCTTGGCCTCTAACCATCGTTGTTTATTTCTGTAACAAGAGCAGGGGTAAAGGCTATTTCCCACAGTTGCACACCCAAGCACTGGAGTGAATGGGAAAATGACTAGAATCCTACCCAGGGAGAAGCCTGACCTCCGCATGCAGGAGCTACATATCACTGCGTCACCTGCACAGGAGAATACAGCTTTTTATATTTTTCTATTGGTGACAAAACAAAACGGAAAATCCCGGAAGTCAGAATTCCATACACTGTCTGTCCTTGCATATTACAGGCAGATTCAGACAAACTAAATAGCTTGTCCAAAGTTACAGAAATAAAGAGACAAAGTGAGCCCACTCTGCCGAACTCAGATGTCAGCTCAACACATCTGGGAAGAGGGAACCTCAGCTATGGAACTGCCATCACAGATTGGCCTCTGGGCACATCTGTAGGGTATTTTCTTGATGGCTAACTGATGTACCAGGGCACAGTTTACTGTGGGCAGTGCCACCCCTGGGCAGGTGGTCCTGGTTTGCATAAGAAAACTGGCTGAGCATTAGCATGAACCAGAAGGAATAAACCAGGAAGCAGCACTCCTCCATGGCCTCTAGTTGAGTTTCTGTCTCTGGGTTCCTGCATTGAGTTCTTGCAATGGTGGACATACATGGAAGCCAAACAAACCATTTCTTTCTCCAAGTCGCTTTTGTTCAGTGTCTTATCACACCAACAGAGAAGCAAAGACAGACCGGTCACCAACCACCTTTACAAAGGGGTCACATTCCAGTGAGGCCCACATCAGAAACACAAAGAGGAATGGAGATGCATTTTCTAGAAGCACTTATGTTACCTTGTGCTTTTCAGGAAACCCAAAGTCTCTCATAAATATGACTTTATTAATCTTCACCATTTATCTGAGCAGAGCCATCTGGGATGTTATTATCATTGTTATTATGGATGGAAAAATTAACATGAGCATTGGTGAGCACAAATGTCAGCAAGTGAGTGGCAGTTAGGCCCAGAAGCCTTGCCACCTAATACATAATCCACAGTCCCAGACTCTAAATCTTGCTTTCTGTGATGTGGTAACGCTCCCAAGGCTGGGCTACTATTAATCTTTAATGAAACTAAATGTCAACTATACTATTCTGAATCATCACTCAGTTGCAAGGATAATGTTCAGTATATATCCAATCCCAAGACCACACACTCATATATAAAGGCTGAAACAAATCTAATTTCCTTTCTATAATTACATAAATTATTTTTAACATGGCACAACAATTTTACACTAGAAAGGAAAATGAATTTCCCTACCAACGTGTATTTTAATATGCCCCCCCCCCCTTCAGGAGCTGATCTCCTACGACTGTGAATTATTTTCCTTTCCTTAAAGAATTCTTACAAATCATGATGTCATCCTGATAAATGTTTTATTGCCTACCTATCAGGATCAGATGTCTGCCTCTGCCAGAGGACAGTTCTAACCTCTGTGACAAGGAGGGGAGTGAAATAAACAGCCACCAGGCAATTTGAGTCTGCTCAGATTGGCTGCGCCTGCGCTTCCTCCTTCTACAATCACAGATATAACGATTTCTATGCGAAGTGTTTCTCATAGGCTTTCCCCATATCCATCATTGCAACACTAATCAGGCTACAGTTTTACTGGGATCTTGGCCAGAAAGTTATGCTACACTGTTCCTTAGTAAAAGTAAATGCGGTATCAGAAAACACACAGAGTTGGGCTACAGCCCTTCACTGTGACTGTTTGACTTTCCTACAGTCTGGAATATTCTTTTGGTTTTTTTCTTTTGCCCTTATCAGGTACAATCTTTAGTCACCCTCCAAGGTGTGGAGAAGACTACTCTCTGTGCTTCAGCGCTTAAGCGCCGCCTCCTCTCATGTTGGATGGCTTTTGGCAACAACTCTATTTAACAAGCACCTTCTCCACACCATCTTACAACCTCTCTGCCCAGCCTTCTAAGGCTGTGAGCTCCTCAGAGAGGGGTCCAGCTTTGGGTTCAGGGTTCCACCACAAATGCCTGATGAACAGCAGAGATCTTCAGCCACACAGGCAGTGAACCCAGGCAAAGAGCAAGGGGCCTTGCAAACAGATGCTTCCAGTTCTCTCAGCAACCTGAACTGGACAGTGATCAGTGCTACCCACTCCTGGAGACACATTTGCCCAACCCTCACTAAAAACAAGCTTCAGTACAAGTTTAAGGTACTTGCTGTGGTTTAGATGAGGGTCTCCAAAGTCTCAGGCATAAAAGCCTGGCTTCTGGTGAACAGGACTCCCAAATTGGTGCAATCTTCTACTTTATTTTTTTACACAGGGTCTCACTTTGTTGACCAGGCTAGTCTGGGATTCACAGAGATTATGATTGTAGATTTAAAGGTGTACAGCATACCCAGCTGGGTACCAACTTTAAGTGAGACCTGATGGGAGGTATTAGGTCATTGGAGTCAAGTGCAACACTGGCCCCTTCTTATCTTCCTTTTTAGCTTGCTGCTTGCCATGAGGTAACCATACTAGTCCAAGCAATGGGGCCAATGAATCACAGGTTAAATCATCTGAAGATATGGACACAAAGAAACCCTTTCTCTCTACAAGTCAATTATTTCAAGTATTCTGTCTTAAGAACAGAAACATGATTAATATGGACCTAATTATATATCCATATGATTTATAAAATATCAAACATTTGAAACAGAAAATCTATGGGCTACAGGATAACATATTTTGATTTACCTCAAGTAAGAACATGGTGGTACTGCAATTAAGAAATTTCTACCAGAGAGCCACTTGCGTCACTGTCTAATGTGCAGATGAACACAGTGACATAAAACCTGAGCTGTCATGCTCTAACTTTAACAGGGGCTTTACTATAGTTAGTATGGAAATGCCCAGATGGAGAGCACAGAGGCCAGAAAACCTCTCGTTCTACAGTGACCATAAACATGGAGTTAAAAGAAATAAAAATAAATGGTCAGAATCATTACCCAGAGCCCACACCGATGCTCTGGATCAAGTCTGCCGCTGTTCTCACCAGCAGGGCTATAGATGGACTAGACGTCTAGTGACCAACTGGCACCTCCAGGTACACTGGTTACTTTGTTTTTATTTTCAGAGACACTGTGTTCAACTGTCTTGGTCCCCACCTTCCAGGACCACATGCTGAGTTTCTCTTTGGCCTACGTTGATCTGCCTGCAAATGTCAGTTCTTTCTGGATGTACCAGCGAGAATGTGTCTGTATTAGGAATGGCTGGCCTTCCAATAATTTTCTTCCTCTTCTTCTTAGGTGAAGTATTAGACTGTTTCCAGGAAATGCTGACGGACAAACATGTAGACATCAGCCTAGCAGTGACTGGAAGCTCCAGTTCTCTTTCTCTGTCTAAAGACTCACTGCGTCCACTCTCTGCGTCTCTTCTTGGAACCAAGGATCTCAATCCTCCGCTCGGTCCTGCACTCCGGAAGTTTACTCCAGTGTCTATGCAAAAGGCCGCACCTCTGAGGAAGTGCTTGAGTGCTATCTCACATACCAGATTATACTTGAGGTAGTTTCTATGCATTTTAGAATTCACTCAAAGATTAATTCTGGTAAACCTAATTTTCTTTATGTCTAAGCACCTAAAATTTTGCTTATTTTGTGGGGGGATGAAACATCGCATTTTCCATTAAAAAAGTTCTCCTTTTAAAGCAACAAAAAATGACAAATACTGAATTCTACACTTACTTTGAAGAGTAATACTACTTCAAGGAGAATCCATAAAAATGATTTTTTTCTCTAGCATTTTAAAATTTAAAGATTTTGACACTGATCCCTTGGAAAGGGTTTTCTCTAAATTAATTTTAAAACTGTCCCCTCTAAGTGATGTAAACCCAATGGAAACACCCAGACTGTTGGTTAGAATGCCTGTTTTGCCAGGAATTCTCATCTCAAAGAGTTATTTCAAGTTTAAAGACTTGAGGGCTTTCTCTTTGCTGGGCTGGAAGCTGTGCTTCATAATTTGATTGAGTGTAAACATCAATAATATGAAGCTCTGGGTTTGATTCTCAGGACCACTAAAGAGACAGAATCAGACAGACTTGGCTTATAGGTAGGTAGACAGGGACACAGAATGAGATGTGAACTAGCTTTAAATGAGAGGGTGACACTGTATTACGTAAATTCTGGACAGGTGTGAAACATCAGCCTTGCTCTCCTAATTCACGCCAAAAGAGCACATCCTTAGAGAGACACTGAAAAGCCATTTTTACTCTGTGGAGATGGATGTTGCCCTGGAGAGGACGGTGTCCAGGCTGTCTGCTCTGTGTTCCTTGTCTTTGTTGCCATAAAGAAGCACTAATCCCTTCCTCATATAATTGGTCAGTCCATGAAGCCTCCTCATGGGGATTTCCTGAAAGGAGGGTATCTCTGCAACTCAGTGAACTCATCAGAATAATTCTGCTAAACACAATCATCACTTCCAGATTTGAGAAGTGAGGGGCAGAGATGAGATCTAAGGCTCTGGGTGAGCACCAGGCATGGAAAGATTCTTTAAATTCATCAAACGACTCAATTGGTGGATTGGAAGCGTCCTGATGAACCAATGCGCCAAAGGCTGGAGCCCATTGTTCTTCAGCACACAGCTTTATCACAAGAAACAGACACATTTCAGCCTGTGGTGTATAGGTCTCTGTGTACCACACAGGTGTGAACAGAGACTCTTCAGTCTGTGGTGTGTTAGTCTGTGTGTGTACCACACAGGTGTGCAGAGACGCTTCAGCCCATGGTGTGTCGGTCTGTTTGTGTACCACACAGGTGTGCACACATGGGTGTGTATACATGCATCTTCTCACTTGGGTGTGCCTACAGATCTCTAGATATCACACCTTCTCTTCTGTACTTAGATCCATTTTGTACATCATTCCCCTAAGCCTTCGCATTCCATTTAGCAGTAGACAACTAAAGCATGGTATAGCCATACAAGGTCATTTTTCTAACAGTGGAATGATCCTATAACATGGGTGCATTTTCCCTCTGTGTGTGGGAGCACAAATGTTAGCTTTCTTCACAAAAGAAAAAAAAATGTTCCTTTTAAAATCAGTTCACTAACCTAGAAGTTACTTTTTCAAAAACAAAAACTTCTGAAATCTTAAGACAAGAAAAACAAAATTTCTAGTCAAAAGATGGTTTAATTACTGCAAAATGGCAAATGATTAGTTCCAAAATGTGTTCACATTTAAATAAATAAATACTGTGTGTAAAATAACCTAATTATTAATTCTTACAAGTTATGTTTTAAAGTTTAAGAATCTAAATTCCTGCTGATGGACCATTTTCTTTTTCAAGAGTATTTAAAGGTGAGTGTTCATTTCTGAAAACCCAGGGAAATTGGCCTGGCTGCCTGAGACGCTGGGTGGTGCTGGGCGGCCCTTCAGTGAAAGGTGCACGCCTAGTCCACGGGGAGCCCACGCTCCCCAACACTGAGCACGACAGTGACGTAACCTAAACCAGAGGGAGGCCTTTTTCTTTTTACAGAGCATATTTTAAGGAAGCTTAAAAAATAAATTAAAAAACAACGTGGGCACTACAATCCTTAGCTTTCTTTCTTTTGTTTTAACTTGAATTTTTTGTTCAAGACAAAATCTTGAGTTTCGGATGACATGTTTAGATATAATTTTCACTAATGGATGTGGAAGAAGGCTGGACCTAAAATAAAACATACATTTGGGCTTTTCTCCCCGAAAATCTCCGTCATGAATGATCAAAGTAAAATAGCTATAATTGGCTTGCTATACCTCCTACAGTCTGATACTTTGGAAACTATAGAAAAAGTTTTAGAAGCTAAAACGGTGCCCAGTCTCCCAAACCATCAACGTCCATGCCCACTTGTTCTGCCATCCTTGAACTGATGGCCTTATTCCTTCACTGTGGTCAGGGTGGAGTGACAAGGATTCAGGCAGAATTCCGAACTGAGGGAGTTCAAATTCAGAATTTATATCACTACAAGTGGAGTTATCTGTAATTTAAAATGAATTACAAGTTGCTCTTTGGAGGCTTTGGAGGTTTTTGAACAAGTGAAATTTCATCAGCCACTTTATTCCCATTTACATCACAGAGGAGGTGATGTCACGGCTATGCCCTGTCATGGCCTCCCCTTCCAAGAGAAAAGGGTGGATGCTGGCTGGCTCCTGCCCCACTGCCATGTCTGGCTCTGTGCATTTCCCACTGGCCTGTACTATCTGAGTGACACATGAGATGAAGCATCATTCCCTGGGCTGAGGCAAAGAGCTTTCCAGAATGAGAGAGGTGTTCAGCAAAGAACAAAGGCAACGCCATTAGAAGACCTTGGGATGCCAGCAGGAGTTTCCAGGAAGAGCAAAGAAACCATTTTAGAGCCACTCTCCACCGCTCAACCATCTACCAGAGTGTTTGGAAGTAAGACAGGCATCTCTACAGCTACATTTAAGTCTAAAAGCAACACAGGAGCCACCGCTTCCCAGAGCTGAAAGAGCCAATAGGAGACCGAGCCTCAGCATAACATAGTAGGGGGTCCAACTACTATTTTGAAAAGACATGATGATTCACTGAAGGGCTCAAGTAATGTAGGTCAATGTCACTGCACAGTGGTATCTTCTCATGTGGGGAAATGTGGTTACCTACACACATAACTGGCAGGAGAAGAAGGGGACACAGAAAGGGGAATGCTAGGGAAAAATGCAAAGTCTTCACGGCAGAAGGTGTTCAGATGGATAACCATGGAAACCATCCCCAGTCAGTCTTTTCCTCTCAGAGACTCTTCTAGCCATCACTGTCCTAGAAGAAAGGCCCCTTGGCTCCAGAAGTTTGGGACCTCAGTACCACAGCTGTGTTTTCTACCACCAACCTCTGCCTCCACTCCATCCCCAGCCTGAGTCACCCAGGATTAGACTTCTCCATTTCTTCCAGTACAAAATCAACACAGACAAAACCCCTTTCTTCCCACCCAGTCTCCATATGCCCATATTAAGTCCATGGTGCTGAAAGCTGACATTCATTTTCGTTTGGATTTCACTATATTTAACTATTTTTCTTAAATGCCCTGTATTATTACAAAGGACTCTGTCTAACCTAGGCTCACCAGAGATGCCTCCCTTCCTTTCCTTTCTTTCTCTTCATTTCTTTCATTTTAAACCAACTGCTCACACTGAGACTGTGCTGTGCAGCTGAAGATGTGGCTCGGTGGTGGTCTGCTTGCCCAGCCTGCAGAAGGCCCAGGGTCCCACGCTAAGCACCGCACCCATCAAAGATGCACTTGCTGTATATCTTCCCTGACATCCAGTCTTCCCAAGGAGTCTGATTTCTCTTTTGCTCCTTTCATTTCCTACAGTCTCTACACAGTCTTGGTCTCTACAAGCCAATTAAAGGAGAACCTGGCTCAATGCAAGGCTTGTGTGCCTTCTTCCTTTGACCCTGGGTTTTCAGGACACCTTCGCCCTCAGGGTTTGTTCATCCCTTGGGAATCAGGAAATTTACCTTTGACCATAGCCACCTTAAACTACTTTCTTTAAATACCCATTCCTGCTCGGCCAGCATCACTGAGCCTCGAATCCCAAACAGCCCCCATCTGCCACTCAGCCTAGGCAGAATCCCAGAGTGGGAGCCTGATCTTTTCTTCTTCTCTTCTAAATATGGCATGGCTCTCGCCCTGGGTCTCTGAGAGGGAAGAGAGTCTCTGGGAGGTGAGAACAACGACCACAAAACCAGAATGCTTGGGGGTGGGTGCCATATTTGATGTCTCTACATCACTGTTGATGGGGGAAAGACCTTTCATGTAGAAAACAAAACAGATGATACTAAAATGTAGGGGGCTTTCATAGGTGATAATAGTGTCTGAGGCGTAACCTGGGAAACAAGAAGATACTGGGCAGTTTTGAGCAGGAAATGATGCCACCAAGGTTTTGGGGAGAAACAAATTCATAAGAATATCAAAAGGGGGAGGGGAGATGACAGAAGATGCCTTCTAAATTAGAAATGAACCTTAAAAAGTTATTTATTCTAGGTCATTCTGTCTCCACATATCATATCATTCTGGGGAACTGTGTTATAAAGCCCATCTAACATAGACAGTCAGTCCTATAACATGACTTCCTTTACTGTTTATTTCAGGCTGGAGCAGAAAGCTGCATGGAGGACATCCCGCCCCATTCTAATCTTCCCCAAGTAATAAAATGTCTTGCTCTTAGCAGGAAAGTAAAGTAGGTTTACATTCAAGTAGACATTATAGGTTCATAGAAAAAAATGTTAAGTCAGGAAAAATCCTGGCAAAAAAAGTTCATCTCTAGCCCCACTTTCTCTCATTCATTCCAGCAAAATAAATGAACTACCCTTCAAAACAGGAGAGACACAAAATACCATCGCCATGGAACACGTCACAGGAAAGAAAGTGGGGCAGAAAAGGGAAGCTAAGGTGATTTATTTAGTTTCTTAGCTACTTGGTCACAAAATCAAGAATCCAATGTATGTATGTAACTGGTTCTTTGTGGAATTAAAAAAAAAAAGGTACAGAAGTCAACAGACTTTTCATTGGCTTCCTGCATAACCACACCTCACCTTCTCATTGCAAGAGGCTGTCCTCTAGGACCCTTTTAAGGCCAGGCCACAAAGGACCCTGCAAAGGTCGTCTTAATTTACAAACAAGGCAGGCTATGGCAGATAGGCAGATATGCGGTCATGGGAAACACCCTCCCTCTGCCCTGCTGGCCCTAAAAATCTCACACCATGTTTCCAGCTTGCTCAGGTGCCCTGAGGGCTGGGACATTTCTGCTGAGTAGCTTGAGCGGCAGCCTGTCTGCAGCTCAGGATCATTCGGTCACCAGGCTTTGTCCCCTTCCCCAGCATTTCTGATTCCTCTTGTTTTCCCATCCTAGACGCTGACCTCCGAGTGGGCAGGTTGAGCTCTTGCATTTTTTTTATATTCCGTGTGAGTGACACCTGCACAAATATGCCGACAGTGGGAGTGAGGTCAGCTGGCTCTGTGCGCATGAGCGTTGCCATGGAGTTCACAGTGAGGAGACAGGCAAGGCTTCCAGCAGCATCACTTTTCCCCAAAGCCTGAAAAACTTTGGAGCCAGGAAAAGCAGCATCCTCAGCCAGAGCCACAGGAAGTCAAAGAGAACAATTCTCTCTTTTCCTTCTGTCAACCAACCACATTATTAAACCCTAAAATACAAAGAAATAGCATGGCTAATTATTGAAGTTTGGAACCGATGCTTTTATGGCACTGGGCTGGAGAACAATTTCCCTCCTTCTCGTTCTTATTTATTCTCCCCAAAACTAAATAAAAGCCTCTGATAAAAAGGGCACTGTTTTCTTTTAAGATTTTTATGCTGAGAGATCAAATCTTTCACTCACTTCCTCCCCAGCCTTTAATTCCCCCTAGTCAGCCCTGGAAGGGGGGGTGGGTTGGTTGGAATCTATGCCCTCCCAGCCCTTTGGTCTAATCTTCTGCAGAGGTGGGGGAGGGCAGGAAAAGGGAGAAAGAAGAAGAGCAAGAGGCCTTCATGGGTGCTACTGGTAGATCAGAGTATCCACATGTGACCGGAAGTCCTTCCTCAACTGCTAGGCTCCACCAACTGATTCTCCAGAGTCTGAAAATTATCCAAAGGGCAAACACTGCATATATATTTCAAAAATTATTTCTATGGAAATATGCCATGGCTCCCTAATGGGCAGGTGATGGGGGAAATTATCAGCCAATCACATCCAGTTGGGGTGTGGCTACCTGATACCCCAGTTAGATAACCGGAGAGAACACAGGTGTGCTCTCTCTCTCCATGCCGTGTCTTCGGACCTCCGGGCCTCCCACTCTTGTAGTGTGAGTTTCCCTCCTTTTCAGTCATTAAAAATACCCATTCCTATTGAGCTGACTTGGTTATTTATTTGTGCCGACCCAATTCTTCAACAGGCTGGCACAGGCACAGGAGAGCTGCCCCCTAAAGCGTAGAAGATGGCTTCACAAAGAAGTCACTGCCCAGCAGACACACACTGAGGAATCACTTATATGAACTCAAGCAAACACAATGGGTTGGTTTTTCTCCCAACACTTTTAACCATGAGACCAGAGTCAACCAGCAGAAACAATTACAGTAGCTGCGACAATTCAACATGCAGTTCCTCTCAATGTCAGCATTTCCATTTTTAGAGGCTGGCCCTCTGGTCAATGACAGATTAGCCCTGCATCTATCCTGTGACCAACAATGCACTTAGCATCCGTGGACCTGGGCCAGAGAGGCCCAGACACATGACCACTGCCAGTTCTCTTTTGTTTTAGTTTTGTTTTGATGCAATGGATTGGATCTCTGGGTGTCTCATTCCACTACTGAATTATAGTCCCAGATCCAATTCCAGTTTCTGTTTCTTCGTTAAACCAGGATGAAAACACAACCAAGACATCCCATTTTGATCTATGCCTGGCAGCTTGTGGAGCTTTGTAGGGAAAAGTCAGTAGACTTTGCTGATTGAAAACTTGAAAGAGAATTCAATGATTCATTTTTGTAATGACATTAAAATATCACAATGGCAAATAAGTGAGAATTTCTGGTTTTACAGATTCCTAGGTGGGATTAAATAATACTCTTTTTTTTTTTCTTTTTTGGTTTTTCGAGACAGGGTTTCTCTGTAGCTTTGGAGCCTGTCCTGGAACTAGCTCTTGTAGACCAGGCTGGCCTCGAACTCACAGAGATCCACCTGCCTCTGCCTCCCGAGCACTGAGATTAAAGGCGTGCGCCACCACCACCTGGCTTAAATGATACTCTTAATATCTAGCTAAATGAGAATTTCTAAAATAAAAGGTAGAATGCAGGTAGTGATGAGCCTGGAGAAGCAGGCATACGTCAGAGGGTTGAAGAAACATTTGCTCTAGTGAGAAAATATTTTATTCTTATTTATTTATTTAGTAAGCTGCAGAATCTCTCACCTGTGCTGAGAAGCGGTAAGCCAGGTGTCAATGGGGAGCAATTGCAAGGGACAGCCAAGGAGCTGGAGTGACAGTGTTTAATAGTGGGAAAGAAGGGCTAGTTACGGCTTTTCCCTTTGGGCAAAGTTGACAAGCACTCTCAAGAGAAGTGCAACATTTTGTAAATAGCTCAGTACTTATTTGTTACGTAGCTGGTATTTCAGAGATTTTGCAAAGTCAACTGACCTCCAAGAGAAGACACATGAGGGTTCACACAAAGAGGAGGGCATGGCGGTGGACATGTGCAATCCCAGGGATTCTGAGGCAGGAGCATGTGCGCTTTGACAACAGCCTGGGCAACTAACCAGTCGCCAGTGAAACCTTATCTCAACAAACAGAAGGGGGCTGGAGAGATGCTCAGCAGTTAGAAGAAGCATTTCCAGGTATTCCGGAGGACCCAGCTCACAACTACCAGTATCTCCAGCTTATGGGATCTAGCAATCCCTTCTGGCCTCCATAGGCACCCACAGACATGTGATAGACACAAAGACACAGATACATAAGTAAATAATACAGGGAATCTTAAAAAAAAAAAAACCACAAATCCCATGAGCTGGAGGTACAGGATGAGCCCAAATTATCTGTCCCAGGGGTCCCCACCCCCACCTCAGGGTCCCAGCAGCCACAGTCATTGAAAGAGAAAAGGGTCACAATCTTTTCTCACATTCTGCTAAGTCGTCATAAAACCAAATAAATTAGGTTCCTGCCTAAACGCAGAACTCCACAAAACCACTGTGATTCAGGAGGTTTCCAGAAACATGACCCCCATTTCTGATATGACTCCCCAAAGTGCCTTTAATGAGGGAAGAGGCCACTTCCCCATCGTTAGAGATTAAGAAGGCGAACCGAGACTGAGGCAGAAGCTGATGTCTAGATGAGTTTAGCTGTATCGTAACAGCATCGGAGGCACAACTCCTGGGGCTTGTGGCCAACTGGCGAGGAAGAAGGTGTGTATCCCTGACGGAGCCATATGGCGACGAAAACAGTCCCCAACAAAAGCAGCTTAAGGAAGGACTTATTTTGGCTCAAGGTTTGAGGGGACAATTTCACATTGGGCAAGTCATAGCCACAGGTACCAGAGATGGTTAATCATACTGCACCAACAGTCAGGAAACAGAGAGCAGTAAACGTCCTTCCCAACTCCCCTCCCCCCCCCAGTTTATTCCTTTCTGAACTGAGACCATGAAACAATGCTGCTCACAATAGCAATGGGTTTTTTTTTTCATCTCAGTTGTCCTGATCTAGAAAATCTCTCCCAGATTATGCCCAGAGGTTTGTTTCCATGGCAATTCTCAATCTCAATGAGTTAACAATTGAGATTAAACGTTAATACCTGGCCAGTGTAGATCTTGCTAGAAGTGAGGGTGTGCTTGGTTTAGAGGCGTGATCTCTATGTCCCTATGCTAAATGGCCCCATGGGAGCCTCTGGAGGTGACAGGGCCATGCAGAGCTAGAACTTCCTTGGAGGTCCTGATCTTATCTGAATGTGTCCAGACCCTGGTCCCTGCTCTTTCTGTGCTTCTGTGAGATAGCTCTAAAGCTGCAGCTTCTTATCTGCACCACAGGCCCTAAGGCAATGGGTCAGCCAACTACAAACTGAAACATCAAGAACTTAGCTGAATCCTTTCCTCTTTGAAGTTGAGTATCTCTGATTGTTACAGCAACAGAAAGAGGAGGGACACAAGACAGTCTTGGGCCTGAATCTATATCCTGTTATTTATTCACCTGTTATTTATTTAAGGAGTCTTCACTGGGCTGAGCTATAGTTAACCCCCTGTAACATGGCAATCATGTCGAACTCAGCCATAGGTCTATGATAGGGTTACTAAGGTAAGTATTTTGCAAAAATAATTTATCCATCAAAATAAATGTACTTCTGCATCGGAAGGTTAGGGCCAGACAACAGAAACTTCCCAGAGAGAGTGTTTTCTGGAGGGTGAACCTGCTTGCTTTCCAGGTACTAAAAAATGAGAAGCCAGGAAGGCGCTGCAGAGATAAGATGGGAGGGGGGAGAGGGGGCAGTGCACAAGGAGTGAAGAACAGTTAGGCTTGTTTTTTAACAAGGTGGAGCCAATCATCACAGGCTGGGCTGTGACTCACTCACTGTCTTGCTGGCCTGCCTTCTGTGTGGTGCCTTGGAGGCGTTCTCCAGCCAGGGCCAAAGGGCCATCCTTTCACAAGCTCTGAAATAAATTCAGCACTTAGCTAGAGAAGCAGCCAACACCCCTTTGGAAAACACAATCTAACATATGCTCATCATTTACATAACCAGACAGCTGGAGTCTACAGAAATGCAAATTCTGTCACCACTTAATGCAGAGGAAAAAAGACTCTTCCCTGAAATGCAAGGGCGAGGGACAACTCTCTGTGGAAGAAGAGTGATCAACAAATCCTACCCCGAAGCAAATAAAAGCAAGGAAAACATAAACTCTGATCTCCTGCAAAGGTGTGCACATATGAGCTTTATGTGTTGGGATTCTTGGGCTTCTGCCTAGAGCCATGTGGACTCTCCTTGGGACTCTCCAGTAGGGTCCCCCCCCACACACCTGTGTACATTTCATTGACCTGTGTTCTAGAAGGCTCCTTTCTTCCTGCCTTAAGCTGTTCTTCATTCTGCCTTTCTTTTCTCATGGCAGTAGTTGCTCGTTTGGCAGACTGGATTATTGGGAGCTACAAGCAAGCCTCACTCAGGCCTACCTTATGTTTGCAACTCAGTTCAGAGTCAGTAAGCACATCCCCCACATCGCCAGAGAGGCAGGCAAGCAGCCAGTCAAAATATGCTAACTTGTGCCAAATGCTATCAATACGAATTGCACGAGCAATTCTTCTACCCAATTTCCTATAAGACAGACATCCCTCACAAGGTGTATACACAGATTCCTATCTAAAACATAATTTGCGTAAAAGCAGAGGGAAAATCCAGCAACTGCAAAATTACTGTTTCTACGAGTCTCTTTTATAATTTAAAAACAAGGGGTCTATCCAACATGCAACCTCTTGATCCCCACTCTGAATGGCTGCTTCCAATTTAAATCCCAAGTCACTTTTAGTCCTCAGAACAGTCCCTTAATTCACTCTCAAGTCACAGAAAGTGATTTAGATTCTAGAATGCTTTGTGCACAGCTGAGATGTCCCCTCTGTCACATTCTCTGGGGCCATACTGTGCTTGCAGAGGTTAAAGGGTCAGTATGCAAAGAAAGGATTCCTATTTCTTTGGAGAGACACGTGTCCTCTGCACAGCCAACACTGGCCCCGCAGCAGAGTTAAACTAAGTGTCTCTCAAGGCCAGAAGATGCACGCAGCTTCCATTTAAAGAACTATTATTGAAGTCCCTAAGCTTCAGGCAGGAAATGAATGGCTGAACTTGGAGGGCCTACGGGGAAGAAAAAGAAACTGAGTATTTCTCTTCTTTCTTCCCCAGATTTCTTTAAATAGACCAGCCACAGGCAAAGGGCCAAGAGGTAGGCACAAGGAGAGCATAATTAAGGCACACCATTTGCATGTGGGAGGCCCTCAAGTGTCTATTCCAAGAAGTTGTTGAACAAATGTGGCAATTATATTGATGCAAAGAAATACACACTCTTAAAAGCTTTAATGAACGTGTATGATGCAATTCACTCCCAGAACTTAGTTTAGGGATTTGAGCATCTATGATTGCATTTCACAGAATTAAAACCTCTTGCTTTGTCTAGTAATCCCCAAAATGACACAGCAGGATGGGGCTGCTGCACCTTCTGTGCACAAGGAAGGAGCACAGGGAACTTGGATGACAACTTCCTGTTTCCTTTTCACCTAAGGACACTGGTCCTGTCTTCTGTCTTGGAAACAGGAGGACTACATGGGAAAAGCCTTTTCTCTGCCATCAGAAAATAAAAACACTGACTCCAGTAGTGTCAACTGTCAACTTGACAGAAAGTACAATCACTTGGGAGATGGGCCTCTGGGAAGCTATCTTGACCATGTTAACTGAGGTGGGAAGATCTGCCCACGGTGGGTAGCACCATTCCCTGGGCAAGGAATACTTAAGAGTAGAGAAATCCTTACCCCTCATCAAAGAAGTTTCTCTTTGTAATAGACAAATAATACAACCAATAAGAATTCAGAGTTAGGGAGCCCACTCCTAAATGATACATCTACAGCACAACTCTTGAACCTCAGGTTAGGGAGCATGTGGAAGAGAGAGCATGTATGCATGTATGTATGCATGTTCTGAGGAGGAACAGTAAGTTTGCTGTAAAATTGTGTCTCCTAGGAATGTCAGAAGCTACAATCATAAACTGCATAAACATGAACTGAATGAAGATGACACAAACAGACATGTTAACATGGATGGGGCAGGGGCTTACAAGGCCTCAGCACAGAACTCTGGGGAAATAAGGAATGTAGAGAATTCTCCAGGAAAAATGGTTGTTTAACACCAAATGGTCAGCCCTAAAAGCATAAACATAAAAGAAACATTATACAGGCTGAGCAGGTTGTAGCTATATATTTAAGAATACACATATTTAAGAATACACACACACATACACACACAACAGGAACATAACAATAACAACAAAAAAACAGCAGGAAGAGGACATGGGAATGTTTGGAAGCAGGACAGGGAAGGGGAAATGATATAATTATATTATAATCTCAGATGTAATCTTAAAGAAGAGTAGAGAAAGTGAACTGATCACAAGCATGCGTGCACTCAGCCTCCTTTTGCTTCCTGAAGCTCCCGATGCCGTGGCTTCCCCGTGATGATGGCGTGTGACCTTGAGCTGTGAGCTGATGCCGTGGCTTCCCGTGGTGATGGCGTGTGACCTTGAGCTGTGAGCTGATGCCGTGGCTTCCCCGTGGTGATGGCGTGTGACCTTGAGCTGTGAGCTGATGCCGTGGCTTCCCCGTGATGACGGAGTGAGACCTCGAACTATGAGCTGAAATAAGCTCTTTCCCCAACAGGCAGATTTGTCAGAATGTTTTTCTCACAGCGGTAGGAAAGGAGACCAAGACAGTAGTGACACAACATGAAGGGAAATGCCACACTGCCACCATCTACCTCACTTTCATTCTGACTCTAGTAGAGACTCCTTAGGGAACTATTGCTAATTTATATTTGACTAGAGAAAAATATTCAGTTAAAAAATTGCACTCAGGGTTGGGACCATGCCTTGGAACCCCACCCAGCCGTTTGGAAGCAGAGGCAGGTGGATCCCTGGGATTTCCAGGCCAGTCTGATCTATGTGGCAATTTCCAGGCTAGGTAGGACTATATAGTAAGACCCTGGGATAGGGTTAGCGGGGAATAAAAGGCACTTCCAAGATCCAGCACTTCTATGAACTGTGTGAGGCTCCCCTGCCATAGAGCTCTTAACCCGCCCCATGCTGGATAACAATTCTCACTTGCCTAGTGGGAGAGTGCAGCAGAACCACGTGTCCTTGCACAGACTTGCTGACTTGATAGGCACTGCGGCCTGAGAATTTGTATTTCTGGCTACATCTTTAGGATGCTGGGCTGTGGGGCAGAGCTGACTCTGGAAGAATAACCAACACAGCAGGGCACAAAGATGGGGCAGGGATTCCCGGCTTCTCCAGGGCTCACTGTCTTGGCTGATGTAATTATCTCACAGTTTCAGTGGTGTCAATCCATCACACGGTGAGGAGAGCTGGGTAGAGCAGTTCACATTAAGGCCCGCCAGGAAGCTGACAAAGGCGACCCAGTTGCCCTGAGCATCACTTGTACAGCCTTTGACTCCATCTGTGACCTTAGTCCATGATTCAGTCAGCTGAGCCTCCAGAAAGACCCTGACTGGCATACCCAGAGCAGCTCACTCAGCTAGCTGAGTCAGATTCCATCAGGTTGATAATGAAGATTAGCCCTGATGCTAGCCATGATTTTCATCCCCCTCTGGGCATCTACTAACAAGCTGTTGTGTCTTCATAACTGTTGAGCGCTGGGCCCTGCTCATTTATGTCCTTCTGCACCATACTGGTGATGGCTGGTACAAGGAGCTGCGATCTGATCAGGAGAGATCATATCTGGAAGGAATTTCTTGCTCTACGCCCTGAGTGTGGCTCCCTGACAGCAGACTAACCAGTGTCTTTTGGATGTTAGTTTTTCAGTGTTTTCTGGGTACTTATAAACCAAAATAAGGTAAGAAACAAACACAAGTGGCATGCAGCCACACTGAGATGCCTTCACTCAGCATGCAGGAACATAAATATCTACTTGCTACCATTTTCAGGTATATGATTTTCCTCCCTGCTTTTGGCAAGGGATTCACAAATCTAAATATATCAGGAACGTGAATGGACGAACTACCTGAAATTTCTATATGATCTCATCTGAGATGGTCAAAATAATCAGGAACAGCTCTTAAAAGCAACTCTTCTTAAATTCTAAAACATAATGGCATGAGCTGCGGCAGAACTTTTTAAGAAACTGTCAGTCATAATGTACAGCAGGTGCTGACAGGCCAGAAACCATTCGTTTATGTTTTACGTGTTCTTTGTTCAAGGACCGTGCATGTGGGTACGTGTCTGTGGCTCTGTGTGCGTGCATCTGTGTTTCTATGTATGCGCACAGGTGCACATCCTTTGTGAGCTCACGTGTGTGAGGGTGCAGGCCCTTGTACAGAAGGACACGGGCAGCCTCAGGTGTCCCTCAGGAGCCATTCACCTATCTTTCGTCTTGGAACTTACCAAATGGGCTAGACCGGCAGTCGAGAGAGCTCTAGGTCCCTAACTGCCTCTGCTGTCCCAGCACTAAGATTACAAACAAGCACACACCATTACACGCAGCTTTCTAGCCATGTGGGTCCTGGGAATTGAACTCAGATGTTTAAAGACACTCTACTGGCAGAGCTCTCTCACAAGCCCCCAGGGAAGCCAGGCTTCAAGCTTGCCTGTAGGTTGTTCAAATGTGTGGCCTGGGTACCTGATACTATACAGTCTTACCAGTCAGCTGTTAAGCAAAGGAATAACCCATGGAGCCACATCTTGACCTTCAGCAAGAATTCTAGTAAAGTACATCGAACGGGCATGAACTATGCAGATTGATCTTAGAGTCATCTCATGACTTTTCCTCACTTGGAAGTGGGTATCTGAAGGTAGCCTTAGACATCACAAAACAGAGCATGTACCTACCCAGACATGCCAACTTTCACTTTTCAGAATAAAATGCCCTTGCTCAGAGTCTTAGCCCATGCAAACTGAAGAGTGGTTGATGGTCATTGTCCTCTCTAGGTTCTGGCAGCCTAGGTCCCGAATCTATAAAATTGATGACTGTTCTAATATGGAGTATGTGGAGGGATAAATGCCCCTTTGAGCAGAGGATACAGTAATGAAAAAGACCAACCCAGCAGAGATTCATAACCTGTTCCATTGGTAGCACAGCCCAGGACATGGAAAGATGCCAGCACTCCCAGCCGGTTAATCCATTCACCTGCTAAACCCAGCGTCTTTCTGTTTCCAGGCTTCAACTGCTCACCCTTATGCCTTGCGCAGACATTTCTGTTTTCCCATAGTATCATTTTTCACTCAACATTCTGGAATTAGTGCCCACTTTCCTGGGTGCCCAAAATATTGTACCAATATACTCTACAACCATTGTTCATGTGTCCTGAAGTCATTTGCTGTGTTCCAATTAAGGCATTCATTCAAGTGCCTGCCAGAGTAGAAGTAGGTGAAAAAGTCTTTGGAAAGGCACAAAAAAATATGAGCAATTGGAAAAGCTGCTTGGCTGGGTCTTGCAAGGAACATTTAGCCCACACTGCTGCCCAGAACCAATTGCTCCTTCGCTCTTCTTATGCCTGTGTGACATATGGTTTGCAAGGAGGCAGCAGCCGCCAAGCATAGCTCCACTTTTATCAAATTTTATCTAAAAATCTATGTCTCAAGATGCTTACAATACAAACGTGGAGCATGGCTTCTGCTTATACCTTGATTATGGAAGGCAATTATTTCCTTGTTAGAAATAGACATTGTGCCATATCAATTATCTGTATACAAATATAGGAGGCCTGGTTCTTCTGGAAAAGGAACACACTGTCTCTTTTTCAAATATGCCAGTGGAAAGGCAAACCTAAAACCTTTTATGGACATACAGTAAGACACCTAGCAGAAGTCAGAAACTACCATGTGCAAGTTGATTTTAATGACACACACACATGCCCTTTAATAAGTATACTTAAAAACAGGTTGCTTTTGTGTGGGCCTCTGTCTCGATACAGCATGCACTGCCAGCTCTCTGGAAGTTTAAGCTTCCAATATCCATGGTTGTGGTGGATACATGAGTGCCTAGATACTGGTGAAAGCTTGTGATAGGTATTTGTAGGAGCTATGCCTATGTGAATCAGTGATGGAATGAAGTAGGTTCTGATTTTCTTCCTAAGGTGGAGGAGCCCTGAGGTGTCCCACCTCAGGAAGGCTGGAGCCAGCAGAGGCCGGCTCCCCCCCCCCCCAGCTTCAGGAACTAACCTTGAGGCAACCTAGAATGCGTTTCTGGTCTTTGGCTTGACCTGAAATGTCAGCTCTTGGTGGGGCTCCTCTTTCTGACCTTGACACGGAATGCTGCCGCTAGCTCTTCTTGCTTCCTAGCTAGACTGTGGGGGTGCAGTCCCTCTATCCTGTCAGCCGATTCCTGGTAACAGATCTCTAAGACGCCCCTCCATGTATACAACATTGCTTCTGTTTCCTAACTTCACATCAGACGAGCTTGTTCTTGGACCTTCTCTCTCCCTCCTTGCCCACTGAAAGAGTCTGAGAATTAACATGGGCATCGATTTGCTGTCTTCTAAGCAAGCTAACATATATTTCATTCATACCACCTCTGTGTTGAGAATCCCTACCAAGCCCCCACTCAGGTGAGAGAAACCCAGCTCAAGATACTCTTTCTCCTGGGAATCTCCCATCCCATCCCACCTGCACTGACACTATTGTCTACACTGTGAACTTGCACATATCCTAAGTACCTGAAAAACTAGGTCATGGACGCACTCTGTTTCTCCAATGGATTACCAATTCACAGGCGATGCTACACCCTGTGATCATAGAGCCTGGCATTCTTCCCATCAACGTCTAATGATAAGGAGGCTGCAGATGTTCACAGCTGCCTGCCACTGTGACATTGGATTTCTGATTGTCATCTAACCGCAGAATGAGAAGGGAGCTCTCACAACCTTCAAGGGGCACTGGGGTGAAACATCGGTGCCTCAGCTCATCATTTCAGAAGCACCTGCTGGAAAGCCTGCTCCAGCGGAACATCTATTGGCTCCCCAGAAGAAGCATTCCCCAAACTCAAGAGGCTAAGGCAAGGCAAGTTACTTCAAAGCTACCCTTGTCTCCATTGCAGAATTGTGTCTAGAGACAACAACTCACTTTAATAAAGTAAAAGACTTGGGCTAATGGTTCAAAACCCAAATCAGGGCTGGAGAGATGAGTCAGCAGCTAATAGCACCTGCTGCTGTTGCACAGGATCCAGATTTGATCCCTAGCATCCACATGGTAGCTCACAACTGTCTGTAACTCTAGGGAATCTGGCCTCTGCAGGTACTAAACATACATATATGTACATGGTACCCATATATACATGCAGGCAAATTACTTAAGCACATAAGATAAAAATAAGTAAATCTACAAAAACCAAATTATACTTTTGTTTCACAAGATCATATACAAAATGCCCAAAGAGCACCTAGTATAGTGGTCCCATAAGGAGCTGAGTCACAGGAATGCAGTCTCTTGTCTATCCACCAGGGCAAAGAATGGGAAAACCTCCAGCAGATTTAAGCTTCTCTCAAAGGAGTTAGGGATCCTTCCTCCTGGGTGGGACATAGCTATGCTACTTCCACGGTATGTCCAGGGTGGATTCCATTGCTAGGACTGAAAAATAAGTAGGTTTCTCTTTTTATTAAACTTCTTTCCCATTGGGGCTGGAGAGATGGCTCAGTGGTTAAGAGCACTGACTGCTCTTCTAGAGGTCCTGAGTTCAATTCCCAGCAACCACATGGTGGCTCACAGCCATCTGTAATGAGACCTGGTGCCCCCTTCTGACATGTGGGCACACATGGAAGGAATACTATACACATAATAAATAAATCTTTAAAAAATTTAAAAAAAATTAAAAAAACCCTTCTTTCCCATATTAGGTCTCTTTTTTAGGTGCTCTCTTTTTGAGCTTTTACCATCTATAATAATTTGTTAGAAAAATACTAAAAAGTGGGGCTGTTCTTCTCCATAGACTCTGAGCCTTCTTGCATAGTTACTTATGTATCTCAGAATAGGTTCTATTCCTACACAATTCTTGGAGGCTATGGGGCTTCCTGGACATACCACACAAGCTATAGACCTTACAACATCAATGCCTCATCTGCTGGGAAGCAAGAACTTCATGGACCATGAGCAAAGCCCTTTGTGTCAAACAATTACATAAGAGAACAATCTAGGTCAGTAGCTAATATCGTAAAGTTTTAAAGGTGAACTACACTAAAGGTGTTCTACAGAAGCTTCTAGATTAGGCTACGTCTGCAAAAATATAAATCTGCTTAATACAACTTGCCATTATCTTTCAGAAAAATTACTTGCTGCAAGGAGGCTAATGAAGTTAGATGCTGGGCTCCTACTGAGTGGGACTCCCTAGCAAACAAATACATCTGCTTTGCTTTGATGGTGACTATGATGGTTGCCTTCGATTTGCTTTTTTCCTTCCCTTTCCTCCCCCCCTTTCACTTTACTCTCCAGTCTTGAGTCATTTTTCAGTCACAAAGAACAGTAATTTAATCCCCATTACTGTTAAAGTCACCATAATCCTCAAGTGGTGGAAAGTGCCATGTGCCCCCTAATTTGCACCATCCCACACTTGCAGCCTAGTTGCCACCAGACACAGTGTTTATATTTAACAGCGGGTGGGGGCGGAAGAAAGGGTTTTCAAAGCAGACTGTGTTTTCCCTTTTAATTTCTGCAATGCTTAAAAAATGCCTCTCCTGGAGGTCAGGGCATAAACTAAAAAACTAATTGGAGCCTCGTTTGTGGTTTCTTCATTCTCAGAGCACACTGGTACAAACCGGAAGGATGGGAATTTACAGACTCCACTGAATTACACTCAATTACACTGGGTCAGCAAGCTTCAAGCCAACCAGAGGATTCTTCAGAACCATTTCACAAAGCCTCCATCAGCTACGTTGACCACGTAAGAAACCACACCGGGGCCTGCTGGGTGAAAAACTCAGCACTTCTGATACTAGCTTCCTGCAACCCGCCTTGCACCACTCCAGCGGCCATTCGGTCACGTATGCACAGGACACAGGGATGCCCTAAGCAACGAACGTGTTCTTAGGGAGGAAAAGAACCTTTGAAAGGCAGAGGGGAGAAGGAGTCATCCCTCCATGCAGGTGACGAGACAACTGTAGACCCGTGCTTCCTGTACTCGGCCCTCAAGAGCAGACAGTGAAAGGCTTGCCCCACAAATAAACACCGTTCAACTCTACGAGCCTTGTCCAAGAAGTCTTTATTTATGCAAATAACCCAGTTCAGGTTTTTATTTATTTCTTAACTGAGTTATTTATTTCTACTTTATGGGCACTGGTGTTTCCCCTGCATATATGTCTGTGTGAAAGTGTCAGAACTCTCGAAGCCAGAGATACAGACAGTTGTAAGCTGCCAGGTGGGTGCTGGCAATTGAGCCCAGGTCCCTTGGAAGGGCAGCCAGTGCTCCTAGCCACTGATCCATCTTTCCAGCCCCCCTCCCCAGTTCAGGTTTTGACCTTGTCTTAAAACATTTTGGCAGCATACTGAATGATTTATATTTCATAGTTTTTCTTATTTTGGTTACAGGCAATCATGTTGTCCATGTTGGCCTTGACCTGACATGCAGCTGAAAATGACCCTGAACTCCTGGCTCTCCTGCATCTACTTCTGGGATTACAGGCATGTGCTGTACCACTCTGCTTACTTCTCATTATTAATGTTTATATATTTGCCACTCCGTATCTATGAGTTACGCTTCTATGGATTCAATCAATTCTGCATGAAAAACATTTGAAAAACTTTATATCTCTACTGAATATTTTACAGACTTCCTCTCTTCTGACTATTCCATAAACAGTTCAGAATGTGAACTATATACATGACACTCACCTACTATTATATATAATACAGTTCAGTTGGTTCAGCATGTGAACTATGTACATGTTGCTCACCTTCTATAACATATAATACAGTTCAGCATGCAAAATACATACATGATGCTCACCTTCTATAATATAGAATATAGTTTGGCATGTAAACTACATGCATGATGCTCACCTAATATTATATATAATAAAGTTAGTTCAGCATATGAACTACATACATAACACCTGTATCATATATAATATACTTAGTTCATCATGTAAACTATGTACATGATGCTCACCTTCTATTATATATAACACATTTGAGCATGTGAACTACATACATGATGCTCACTTTCTATTATATTCCATTAATCATAGCTATTAAATCCTCTAGCAATGATCTAAACACCTAGAGATGATTTAAATTATGCAGCATTGATGTAAACAGAGTGACATTTTGTCATAAATTCTTGTTCAACCAGGATTTTGGACACTCAGAGGAGCCCCTGGATGGTAACTGAGATTTGACTGTAAGTAGTTATCACTCCCCAAAATCCCATCACACTAAATTTTCCCATTTACTATGTGGCGCTCTGTCTGTGACAGTATCCAAATAGTTCACAGAGCCTACTTATTAGGAGAAAATAACCTTAGTCAATCTGGCTGTAATCAAAGGGAACTGAATAGTGAAACATATTTAGCACATATGCAAACATGCATACGTATACACACTTGTACACACATGCACACAGCTCTTTGTGCTGCAGAACACAAAGGCATTGCTATATTTTGAATGACTGCTAATGTTAGAACAGATACAGAGGCTCCTTATTCAGGAAAGGTAGATGTAGGGAAAACCCTTTTGAAGGTTCCTGTGGTCAAAAAGGCTAAAAGATACACAGTAAAAGAGGTCCAGATGGAAAACCTCTGAACAGGTTATCGTGTGTTTAACAATGTGTGTAGACTTAAGAAAAGAGACAGGGTATAGACAGCTATAAAAATAGTTTAAAAATAATAAAGTCTTTAAACATATGGTGTTTGCTTTCAATATGGTAATGACAGCCATTTGGGCAAGAAACTGCTCTCTCCTTGACTGCTGACAGTATGCTGTACAGACTGGACAAGTAGGACACAGGAAAAGACTGATTAACTTTGCAAAAACAATGTACGACAGTACTTTGAGATTTCTGCTTCACATAGGAGTCTGCCAAATATTCTGCAGGACACAGAGGAGAGTAACTGTGAACTTTGCCAATACAAGGTGGAACAGTCCTCCATATTTCCTGACTCACTGAAAAGTCTTCCAGATATTCGAGGCCTGTTGGCCAAAAATGGATGCCCCAGCATTGCAGAGGAACGATGGGTGACTGCCCAGGGATCCAGATGTCTTTTTTGTTAAGTGATATTACAACCTTATGGGGTCTTTGATAGAGTTAAAGATTAAATAGAGTTGTCGTTTTCCATATATATATATTTATACATATATATGTATATATGCACACACACACATATATATAGTTATACAGTTATGAAGTTATGATATGAGGTAAATTAGGTATAATACTTTGGAATCACTAAGATAAGATAGATAATGGAGTGTTTTCTCTGAATTTGCTAAATACAAATGGATTAACTATTGTAACTATTATTCTTACTTGATAACTGTTTTGTTGTATATAGTTTTATTATGTTAAAATTAAAACCTTTCATTTTTATTTAGACAAGAGGGAAATTTTATGGAATATTAGTTTAAGATGGTTACATTTGCTTTTTCTGTGGAATATTTGTTTAATGGTATAAAGATGTGTTGCATTCTTTTATGCTGCATTTGTTAACTCTGTCAAGCTGTGTTATTTTGCCTGCCTAAAATACCTGATGGTCTAATAAAGAGCTAAAAGGTGAATAGCTAGGCATGGCTGCCAGTAAGAGAAAATAAACAGAAGGGGAAAAGAGAAGAGGGGGGGGAAAGAAAAGGAGGCAGAGAGGAGGATGTCAGGGGCCAGTCCCCCAGTCACAGAAGGAAAGAAAGAGATAAAGAAATAAGAAAGGTAAAAACACCCAGAGGTAGCATTCGTAGATGGGATAATTTAAGAAAAGTTGTCTATAAACAAGTCAAGCTAAGATTGGACATTCATAAATAAGAATAAGTCTCTGTATATTTATTTGGGAGCTGGGTCCAGGCTCCCAAAGAGCAAAGGGGAAAAAAGAAACAAACTAACAACAATATAACTTGTGTTTAATTTTATTTATTCTTTAAAAGTTTGTTTTTATTTTATGCATATTATTATTTACTGCATACAATACACTATGTATATGCTTGGAGCTCACAAGAGACCAGAAGAGGGCACCAGACCCCTGGAACAGGATTTATAGATGTTTGTGAGCTACCAGGTACATGCTGGGAACCAAATTCAGGGCCTCTCAAGAGCTGCTGAGCCTTCTTTGAAGCCCCTTAGTAATAATTATAAAGCAATCACAGATATTTAATATCTCCCACTGCTTTTTTTTATACCAGCAACTTCACCATCATCCACCAGCTCACATAATCACAGCCAAGACCACTTCCCTCTGCATAAAAAAACCAATCCTTGTAAAACTATTGAACAACTGATACAAACAGTTAAACAGACCGTCCCAGCTCAAGCTGCTTCAACCTTATCATCTTTTTTTTTTTTTTTTACCATATTCTGGCACAAAATGTAACTATTCAGTTTTCATATATATTTAATGACTTCAGAAACATTCAATACTTTATTAGAAAATGGATTCTGTGTGGGAAGATTCTTCCCAACGGTTAGCTAATGCTGGTGAGTGTGCTAAGGTAGGGAAGGTTAAGCTAAGGTATACTCAGGGGTAAGTGTATCCACTGACTTTTTGGCTTAGGATATTTTAAATCCATGACATTGGTTCTATCATATTGGGACCTTTCAACTTAATTATCCTATTACAGACTCTGAAATGCACTCACAATGTGAGGTGCCAGAGTTAAGATGCCAACAGCTGATTTTGAAGGCTCACCATTCTGGCTAGAGCACCCACCCCAGAACACTCCCATAGAGGACAGGATACGCTGCTTCATTTGGACCATCTCAGTTTGCAACCTCTCCATGCAGTTGCTCCCTGATACTGAGGCACCATAGCCCAGCCATTGCTTCTGGGCTCTACCAAGCCAGACACCTCCAGTGGATGGCTTTGGCTGAGGACCTAGGCCTACTGCTACAGAGGATGCAGACACAAGCTTCTGACCGACACAGAGGGGCTGGATGTGCTGTCGGGGTAACAGCTGGCAACCACAGAGGCAAGTGAGGGAGGCCCACTGTGCAGCTTGAAGAATAGACTGGGACCACAGGCCAGGAAATATTCCTAGGTGACCAGGTACATGGAAGTACAGAGGTTGCTCTTCCCTTTCCTGAGACAATGAAACACATTTCAAAACCCTGCAGGAGGCTTTGATACCAGTATGCGTCAGGCTGAGCTAAGAGGCTTTAAGCCCCGCTCCACTGCTCCATG
This sequence comes from Ondatra zibethicus, assembly GCA_004026605.1. Classification (NCBI taxonomy): domain Eukaryota; kingdom Metazoa; phylum Chordata; class Mammalia; order Rodentia; family Cricetidae; genus Ondatra; species Ondatra zibethicus. The sequence continues at coordinate 80,597 of PVIU01005822.1, forward strand.
GCGCTGAGGCCTTCAGCTGTAGAGGATCTGTTACTCACCCTCATTGTGAATTCTGATAAGCTCTCCAGACTTCTTTAAAGAATGTGTTTAGTCTATGTGAGCACTAACCTTCGACAGCTCTTCTTTTATCTTCCAACTTCAAAGTTAATTTTGAAATGAAGGTTTACTTTGCTACGGAGTTCTGAAAGTTTGATACTGTCAGGGACAATGGGTTGAAGTTTCTAGAAATGCATTTCAGACTCTGGAAGAACCTGCATTTGCAAGGCACATCCTCCTCCTTGGCAGGAGGCTAGGATTCCTGAAAGAAGGATTGTGTGCACTTGGCTCACAAGATCCTGGAGGCCTCTTACTCCGGGACACAGCATCAGGTCAACTCTTTGATTGTTAATCACCATAGCAAGTGTTCCAAGGATTTCACATATTTGTGTCAATCTGAGATGAGCAGTTACTTTAAGGCAACAGAAAGAACCACATTTGGCATCAGGCACATTAGGAACGGAATCTTGAGTTTTGGATGAAAGCCAAAGGTCACATAACTTCTTGGAACTTTTGATTCCTGATCTGGAAAGGGAAGGTATTGTTATCTGCCCCACCATTATCTGGTCAGCTTCCAGGGTGAAATGTTGCTTATCCAAAGAAAATGTTTCTGTGTTTTCAAAAATGAACCTTGAAACTATATTGACATTTATAAGAAAAATAGTCTGGTCTACATCCACAGAACTTTTCTGATATTTGAAATCCTAATCATAACACTACAACACAAACTTTTTAATAATTAAAGCTGAGGTCTATCAGTATGTTACAAGGGTCAGGGACATATACTATTGATGGAGTACAGAATAAGACCAACAGGTCCACGGTACCACAGTGTATTGCTTTTTAAAAGGAGAAAGATAGATGCTGACGTGTCAAGAGTTGCAAGGTGTACTTCCTGAGTGCAGAAAAGGTTGACAGGAGGGAGTTCAACCACCAAGACCAGAAAACTGACCACCTTAATGAGGACATGTAGCCTTTGTTCTGGGAAGCATATTTAGACCTAACAATCAATCAGAGTCCCACTTAGTGATCTGAAATAAATGTTTATACATCCGCAAAGGACAGAGCAACAAGCAAACAAATGGAAGCCTAAGAGTAGGTTATAACCTTCCAGCAGCTTTTACAGCAGACACTGTGAATGGCCCTGGCAGATGAAATACCCCATCATGTTGAATGTCCCTGTCTGCTTATAGCTCTATATTCTGTACAACTAATAACCCCACTTGGTTTCTGTAGATTTTATCTGGTTCTGGCTCGACATAAGAGATCCTTTTTGTTCAGTCATGTTCCCAAATCAGTGCCAAATAAGGACTATAGGCTTTCCTTCACAATGAGGCAAAAAGCCACATGGGTAGAGAGTCACAAGTTGAGATGTCTCTACAGAAGACTCACTGCATACCAGACTTCTGTGTGACTCGGCAAGTCACTTCAGTTGTCCAGATTCTCACTTCCCAGTTATCAGAATAAGCTTTGCAGACCTCCATTGTAGCTAGGTGTGGTAGTGCATGCCTATAATGCCAGCACTCAGGTGGCTGAGGCATGGGAGTTATGAGTTGAATGCTAGTCTAGGGGGCAAGAGTCTGCCCAATAAACACAGATACAAACCCAGTTTTTTTTTCTTTCAGGTATATTCTGCCTGAAACTGTGAAGGGTCCAAGATGTTGGCCATCTTTCTAAGTAACATGTGAACCTGCTAATTCCATGGATTCTGGCCAAGGATGAGAGATGCTTGCACCCGAGACACAGTTTTCAATCCTGACACAGCGAAGGGTAGGAGCTTCAAGTTCCTATCTGTTCCCCTGACCGAATGACCCAAAGGAACATCACTGAGAATTCCACATAGATTAGATGATTCAAGATCACCTTGCTATACCAGCCCAAATAATCACAGAAGAGGGCAAACTTGCTTCCTTCTGCTCCAGAGGGAGCCAGTATCTTGTCAAGGACAGAATGCAAATTCTTTCATGCTTCAGGCAGAGAGACACCATGTTTAGTTTCCAAACTGTTCACCAGACAAACACCTCTAAAACCTTTCCACCACCAAGGCCGTTAGTGTCCACCTTACTTCGGGTGTCTACTGCTGTGAAGAGACACCATGACCATTTAACTGGGGTGGCCTGCTTACAGTTTAAGAGGTTCAGGCCATTATCATGATGGTGAGCATGGTGGCCTGCAGGCAGATGTGGTGCTGAAGCTGAAAGGGCTACATCTTGCAAGCAACAGGAAGTCAACTGACTGTCACACTGAGTGAAGCTTGAGAAAAAGACATCAAAACTGGCGCCCACAGTGACAGACATCCTCCAACAAGACCACACCTACTTGAACAAGACCACGCCTCCTAATACTGCCACCCCCTTTGGGGGCCATTTTCTTTCAAACCACCACAGCGTCTCTGATTGCAAGATGTGTCCAAGAATAACAAGTATGCACGAATAACCAAGAATGCATCCTGCATTGTTACAGTTCAGAAACCATACACCTTCTGTTGTAACTAGACTCAGGATGGAAACCAGAGTGTGAAGAATCAACTCCTAACTGACTGCCATTGCCAAATAGTCTTCATCCTTACTAAAATCAAGCTTTTTGGATTAGAGAAAAGCAAGGTTCCTTGCAGAACTCAGCTCCAATTCAGACAGTCTTTAAGAAATACGGACACATCGACAAAATCGGATATAAATCTCATCCCATTTTCTCAGTACTCCTTTGACTTTGGACGCCACATTTAATTCACAATCCGTGGCACACTGGACACTCTTGGCTGCCTCGTCCAAAATATTTCCCTTCTCCTTGTCAAGGATGCGTTATTTTTCTTCTCCTTTTGTCACTGATGTTGCCAGAACAGCTTTCAGTTCCCAGCAGAGCACAGCAGCAGGCACACAGAGTTCCCTGTGCTGGCCACGCTGACCCAATGCAGCGTCCTCCTCACCATCGTCCCACTAACACTACAGCCTTTGTCACAGGTGACGAACATATGCCATTGCACTATCAAGAGTCACATTCAGATGAGGGTGCGGTCTTGGTGGGGAGCATTTTGGGAGTTGTCCTAAATGTACAGAGACACACATCCATCACTGCAGTTTCCCATGGAATATCTGACTGCCCTGAATAGCCTCTGTGCTTTCCCAACCTTGCCTCCCCACCCCCTAATCCCAGGCTACCTCATCAATTTGTATTGGTTCCCATTTCCCATAGCATCAGTATAACCAGGTATCCTGGGATTTTCAAATGGGCTTCCTTCCCTTAGTCATGTGCATCTAAGTTTCCTGTGTCTCCATGGCTTGATTGATCATTTCTTTTGAGCACTGAATACCGCTGCCCTGTCTGTACAGACTACAGTTTCTTTATCCATCCGCATACTGAGAGACGTTCTTGCAGCTTCTAAATTGGGCACTTATGAATAAACCTGCTAGAGAGATCCTTATGCAGGTTTTTTCTCGTGGACATACTTTCTTAGGTCCTCTGGGTAACTAGCACACAGCATACTTGTTGGGCTGTATGGTGAGAGCAGCCCGTCCTCCACAATGGCTATACCGTTTCATCTTCCCATTGGCAACAAACGAGTGTTCCTATCCTACTCCGTTGCATATCCAGTGTGGCTCATGCTCTGGATTCCACATTCTGTAATATGTTTGTGGTACATGAGTATGAGCTCAATGCCCACTTCAGCCAGCAACAGCAGCATCACTCTGGAGTCTGAGTTTGTCCTGAGCCTATCTTTTGCGTTTCTTATCTTGTCTCAAGTATTAACGCTCAGGAATGAACCCTTCATGTTAAACACTTCAGGAAAGTGGCGGTTATTATTACTATTAGCCTTTAAAGAACCTAAGGAACTGAAAGAAAGGAGTTTTGTTCTACACTCAGGAAACTCACCTTTAGTTTTCCTCTGCTAACATGAACAAAGCCTGTGTCCCAAGGCTGCCCCTGAAGGCAACTCACCACCATGACGAGGACCAGGCCCTGTTTGTCATAGAAGCCCGGGAAAATCCATCCCTGGTCAGGCACTGGAGGCACTAAATAAATCAAAGCCTATGGAAACCATCTTTACTGATTAGCTCATTGGAACTGAGTTGTTACTAATTGCAGCTCAAATGTCCTAATTAATTTGTAAACTCCCTGTCTATTCACTTTTGTCTACTTTAAATCTACCTTGTCTCCCCAACAGTGTTAACTGAAATGGCGAATAAAATAAACTCAGTTCCCCTAAATTGTTTCTGTCAAGTATTTTGTCAGGAGGAGGAGCAGAGTGACTGACCCTGAGGACCTGTGAGCTCAGCTATGATGGCTCCTCTGCTTTTCCAGGTGATGATGTTGGAGCTGGAGGACCCAAAGCTCCCATCACTTAGTGTCCAGAGGGAACACGAACCATTTTCATTGAATGATGCTAAGAAGAAAAGGAATCACCCCCAGATGTTCCCTTGGCCCCACAGTTCTCTCTGACAACAATTTCATTAATTAAATGTTACTTAATTATCTTATAATATATTTAATTAAATATTATATGATTTAACATATTAAGTATAAATCTTAACTAAAAATGTCCAATGAAAATTTGAAAAAAAATAGAAAAAATAAAAACTTATGAAAATCTTAAAAACTTAGTGATTCCATTGGGAGGAATAACTGCCTCTCTAGTTATTTACACAAAAGAAATTAATTTCACTAGGATGGTTTAGATTTCAGTGCCTGTTTACTAACACACCAACATATTTGAACAACCCTAAATTACACAATTGGTACATTTAACTACAGGATCTTGCTCTGTTAAGATGAGACACAAGGTCAAAGTTAAATGGCCTGGGGAGATGATGAGCTCTTCCAGAAAGGGCTCCAACATTTTAAGACTGGAACTTCTCCTAGTTCTCACAGGCAAGGTTAACAATGCACCCTGGGGTCATTTAAGACATCAGACTGCTGTCCTACTGTGTATCCAGCCTGTTTGTTTAACCCGCCTTTAAGAAAACAAGGTAATAATCAGTCCTACTTGTCTTGGATTTCCCATGCAATCAGCTTTTACAACCTAAGCTAATGCATAGCTGGTTAATCTTAAATCATGTGCTCTTTCATGCCCCTGGCCCAGATAATGCATGTGTATCACTTATTCTGTATTTGAAAATAGCAAATACAGAAGAAAGCAACTTGCTAAAGTCTACCACAAAATTTGAAAACAAACATTTAGGAATATTAGAGGATATTCAATGATGTTTGCAGTCTGGGTCAGTTGGGATCAGTTGGAGTCAGTGACTTAATAGATACGAAACTCTGTTAGAGATTTCCATAAAGAATCCCATTCCTTCCACATGTGATGCTTTCTGTGCTGTTTAATAAAGGCAGAGCATAGCACACTGTTAGGGACAGACACACAAACATACAAAGACAAAAATCAGCTACACACAAGGACAGATGCAGGTACTGGGACAAACAGATTCACGGGACAGCCTTCAGACATGCACAAACTCAGACCCATACAACAGACAGAGGGAGCAAGAAGTAGAAAACGCGAATCTGAACTTGTGTAGTCATATTTCCATTTGTATTTTAATAAATAAAGCTTGCATGAAGATCAGAGAGTAAAACAGACCCACTGGTCGTCCATCCAGACAGGCACTGGTGACACAAACCTTTAATCCCAGTAGCCAGCCATAGAGAGGAATATAAAACAGGAGGAGACAGGTCTCACACAGAGTCTCATTCTGAGATTCCTGGAGGCAGGATCGCCATTTTGGACTGAGGTAGAGGTAAAAGCCAGTGGCTGGCTGTTTTGCTTTTATAACCTTCAGGTTGAACCCCAATATCTGTCTCTGGGTTTTTATTAATAGTGCTACAGACTTGATCTTGGGTAAATAACTCCAAGGGAAAGTGTTGTTTTGCTTTGTTTTGTTTCTTTCCTTAATGAAATAAGGAGGCATAAGTGGTAACTCAATCACTAACGTGTATGATCTGTGTAGCAGGTTGAGGTGATGCACTTAGAAAACAGCAAACAAGTGATTAATAAATCTACCATAAAAAATGAAAAGGAAAGAAGCTTTAGAAAAGCACTGATAGGACAGAAATAGACAACTTAATGAAGAGGAAATAGAAACAATTGATACACATATGAAAAAAATGAAAAGCAAATTATTATTATTATTTTTTAAATCCAGGATTTCTCTGTGTAGCCTTGGCTGCCCTGGAACTTGTTCTGTTGATAAGACCTCAAACTCAGAGATTCACCTGCCTCTGTATCCCAATATTTTTTAAACCAGTGAACTGATGAAAAGTGCTTTGAAGGGTATGACATGGCCCTACACCTCCTCCTTTGCTTACACCACTATGATCACCTTGTCTCACGCTAGTGTCATGACGTGCAGATTCACCACAGATCCAAAGCAACTGGGTCACGTGATCAATTGTTCTCTCCAACACTATGATCCTAAGTCGGGCTTCTCTCTCAGGAAAGTTCATTACTACTGTTGTTACACTGGTGGGCAGCTGCCTAACCTAAGTACTAACAATGGTCAATCCCCCAGGAAAGAGACCCACGGAAAGATGGGTGAATTTTTTGGCCTTTACATCATACATGCCCATATAATTTTTCTTTTATGACAGCCATGACTTCAGCGATTAAAGAAAACCACTGATAAGAAATAAACATTCATAAATAACTTTATTTATCATAAGTTCATAATCCACATCAGGAACAATATAGTCTAGCCGTAAGATAATGAAAGGGCATACAATATGCAGCAGGAAGATGTGTTCATATTTGTGTCTATTCTAATGATACATTATGCTAGAAGGGATCTTCAAGGGAGCTATAAACAGCTGTCTCCAGTCATCTGCCCGCATCCATAAGAAAGAAATGCGGCCATCTGACCGACAGAAACAGTGCCTGGATAGTTATGTGGCTTATGTTGCTCATCCAAAGCAATTAATGATAGGACCGGAAGATCAGCAGTCTTGATCAAACAGTTCTATTACCCTTCTTGCTCTAACAATAGGCACACGCATGTATTTGCAGATGTAATTTCATTTATATGCATTATTCATTTTTAAAGCTTTCCTTTCACTTCCAATTTAATCCAATTGGTGTTACAATTACCAGTTCTTTGTATCCTTAAAATTAATCTGCAAAACTTGCTTTGCAAACACCAAGGAACATGGCTACCGTTCATACACTCCCGCTGCTGACAGATCCCCAAGCTTTCCTCATCTGTCTGCTGTGGAAACTTCAGCTCTCATTGATTTCCCCTTTTTTTTTCTTTGTTAACTTAGTCTTGGTAAAGACCAACAGCATTGTTGAAGTGGGGGGAATTCTAGCAGAAGACCAATGCTGCTGAGTATGTTCTAAAAAGTTCCTCATGAATGAGGACAGTTAGCCTGGGGGCTGGCTTGTCTGGAAGTTACAGGAAGGTGGACGAAGCGCACCAGGCAGAGGAGCCTACTCTTCAATGTACGACACCGGCTTGGGCTCTGCTGCACTTGCTGTTGCAGGCATAGCACCAAACACACGGGCAAGTTCAGTATGAGAGAATTTCCTGAAATATTCTGATGACACAGAGATATCCCGAGAGGACCTTGTTTTGGGCTTGGGATAGGGACACATGATAATGGGAAATATCAGTGGCTTCTGTCATTGCTTTTACCAAATACATGGGAAGAAACAACTTCAGGGGAGATTGATTTTGGCTCATATTTGAGAGTAGAGTCCGTCACTGCATAGAAGTCTGCAATGCCCACAGCAGTGGCTGGAGGATAAGATCCCTCGTTTATACCCGAGCAGACCAGGAAGCCTACAACAAGGAATGTTCATGTCCGTCTGGTTTTCTCTTTTCTCCCTTCTATTCAGTCTGGGCCTTCAGCTCCCATGATAGAGCCACTCACATTAAAGGTGGATCTTCCCTTCTCATTTAAATCTGTTGGGAAATGTCTTCCTAGCCATATGCAAGTGAGTCTAAATCCAGACAAGTTGCCAATGAAGATTAACCATCCCCTGTGGCTCAGGAACAACCCTCATTGTGAGACGACTTTACTGTGTGCTCCAATGTCCTGTGTCCCTAGCATCAGGACTGAGTGTCCAATCCCACACAAGAAGGACTGTCCACCATCCAGAAGCCCATGCACAAATGACCATGTTCATGATCACCCCCTAAGATACCTAAGTCCTACTCCTCTAACCAAACTGTCATTATTCAACTTAGCTTGGTTGATGGAAGTGGGCAGAGATTTGTCATGTACCGACGTGAACCCACTGGTCTAGAATAGCGACGTCACACACACACAGGAATACAGCACTCACAGGTTCCCCCTTCCTTGGCTAATAAGCTGTTTCCTAGCCTGATAACAACAGAAATTATACAAGCAGCATGCTCCCCCAGGTTCTCCGGAACATGGGATCATTGCCTGGATTTTGTTTGAGGACATACACTTATGCATTATTTTCTTTAAAGCAAAATCTGATTTAATATATGTATATCACATAAGCCCCAAGTCATTCAGCTTCTTAGTCCTCACCAGAGCAGTATAAAACCTCAGTGATAGCATGTATCAATTCTGTTCACTGATCCGAGTTTGATAGCGGGTCTACATAGGACTCACTGTGTTACTAGGTTACACTGCCAAGTCATTTCCGTGCATCAGCAAATGTAATTTCCCCATTACTGATAAGAAGCTGCCAGTATTGGTTCAAAGTTGATAGAAGGAACAGGAAAAAGGCTGAGGAATGGGAAAATAATTTGTTGGTGATTTTAGGTGTTAGGAGTCAGACCAGCGCTCACTTCAAGCCAACCAGATTGAAATGACGGAATCCCTGTAGAATAGTGTGTTTCCTAGATGTTCGTAAAGGCAGTGGCTGAATAAAATTCTCCATGATAAATCATAATACTGAATTATGTTCCAAGTTCCACCAAAAACCACAAGTATGCAGAAAAGATAATTATGCATGGGGGCCCAGTGTAGTACAGACTTATAAACAACTAAAGCATTTGAGCTAATCTAAACATGAACCATTTTGTTATCAATCTTTTTCTTGCTAAATGCACAGACAATTTAGGAATGATTTATATGGCCCAGAGTCTCGCAGAGTTCAAGGATATCATTACAGTTTAGATCTGAAATAGTCACTAATGGTCCATGTGTTCAAGGTTTAGTTTCCGGCCAGAGGCATTCTGAGGGAATAACGGAACCCTAAGTAGGGAGACTGAGTGGAAGAAAGTCAGACCCTAGGGTCCCTCCCTGCCATTTTCCGGTTGTTTCTGTGTACCTCACTTCCCACTGGGAGGTGTACCACTGCCACGAGGCATGCATGTACCATGTTCTCCAATACAAAATATTCTGGTAAACCATCATGCACTGTTTAGTCCTGTTGAAAGTGGGATCTGGGAGAAGAATTTTCTTTACCCAGACTCTCCTACTTATTAATTTCAAGTATCCTCAAAACTCCTTGTCCTGAACCAAGCTTCCCCCCTACCCCTGTGACAGGGAGAAAGAAAAACAGCGAACAGCTAAGGGTTTTAAAAACACTGTATCCTTGAGAAGAGCCGGAGGCTAAAGCATTTCCAACAGAGGTTATTATATCTGCCCCATGATATAAAAGTGTGTGCCATGGGAACAGGAAACAAGAGGCTTCTGATGGCCAAGCTCACGATCAGCGTGACTGTTGACGCTCCCCATGGGACAATGTTTCACAGTGTATCAGCTGTTACCATCAACCTTCTAATTGTCACTTGTTCTTTAATCTTTGCCTGTTACGTGCTTAAGGAAGTTACTCATTTGAAAGCAAAAGTAAGGCTATCTCATCATTCCCTGGACCCTCCAGAACACCCCACCATGATGTACTGGGCTGCCGCAGGCCTGAAGGTGAAGGGTCAGCCAACCACCAGCCAAGTCTTCAGAAAGTCGGGGCCAAAGTCAAGCTTTCCTGCATATAGGTTGATTACTGCAGGGATGTCACTGCAGAAAACGGAACCATTCTCAAACATCCCACTCATCTTGGGCCCACACTCATCACACAGCGGTTGCTCCTCAGCGGAGGAATAATTACCACAGTGCTTCCACAGGAAGCTGCTAGACTACAAGCATCAGCAAACATCTGGATAAGTATGGTTCTAACTGATGGACATGTCAAGTACAGTCTGAAAGATCTCTGTGACTTTCTCCAGTATCAGACTGCTGCCTCAGAAACAACAGGGTTCAGACCCAGGCTGCACGCTGGCCATCCCTAGCTCTTCATAATGTTCTTCTGCCCCTCAGTTTCTTCTGAGCCATGTAGGAAGCAGTCTGCTGAGGCTCTAAGAGCAGCAGAGCAAGCTGCCCATTTAAGCTCGGCAGTAGTGTACTGGGCTCATTTTGCAGACACGAGGAGGTCTATGGTCCTGCAGAGAACTGACTGCCCTTTCCAGAGGCAACAGCAATAACTCCAAAACCAACCGCCTTGTCTGTCTACACTCACTCAAGGAGCATCCAAACCTCTCCTACAGAATTGCTACAGTTGGTCCATTCTACCCCTGTACTGACCAGGCCTCTGGGTGCAGATGCAAGAAAATATCAAGTCATCAAAGTGTTAGCTATAAGTCTTCGAGGCAGAAACAGTTGTCAGGAAGGGTCTGGTCCATCCTGCATCCTGAATTCTGTCCTGACCTGCAGACACAGTGGGATGCCGTCCAAAGCAAAAAGTGTTTACATCTGCATTCTAATAGAGAAGTTCCTTCTAATGCTCTTTTAATGTTGATTATTTTAAAAGCTTCTTAATGGTTTAATGTGTTACAAATGCACTAAAAACATGTTGCCCTTTGGCAGAGCCATTTAAGAATTAGAACACCTTTAATTTTTTTCCCCTGGCAAATAAACTTAAAAATGAATTCTGTTCTGTTCCATTAGATCGTTGGCCTTTATCCATCTTGTATAACAGTCACAATTAAATCAGCTCTTACCTGCCCCCAAATTCCAGGGGTCAGGAGTGAAGGCCTCAATAATACGGTAATGGGGGTGACAAGTGGGAAGAGGCAAACGAGCTAGCTCGTCTTCATTTAGGGGAAAACAAAACTGAGTTTTGCAGGCGCTTAACTGAAGATCAGTGTTTCTCCCCCAAAGAAAGACTAAGGACAATGAGCAAATGCAAGCAGAGGGAGGCCAGAATCAGAAGAACAACAGCATAGTAGGGTTTGAGTTCCGCATAACCCCCCCGAAACCCACTATTACTCATTTCTATCCCACAAATCCGACTCACATTTATTTAAAAAAGTCACTCTAGTGTCCGGAAAGCACAGGAAATTCTATTGCAAAACCAGCATTCCCAAACCTCAGGACATTTATAGGAGGTCTATCTAGTACGGGATAATGGGCCACAACATTCATTCACCACTTTGAGTAAAACACAGCTTGGGCTCTCAAGTTGTAATAAGAGCCAAACCCCCATGGTGGGAATGCGGAGCCCTACCCTGATGGGACTCTGTCCTCTTGTGTCTGGTCTGTTCATCAGACGTCATGTCAAGGACACAAAACAACTATACAAATATACGTATTTGGGTGCATCTGGACAACTGCCATTGTGAAAATCAGGGGAGAGGCTAAAGGGCACAGCACCTTAGGCTATGCCCTTGCTTCCCACAGTCTGAAGCAAAGGACAATTGACCTGCTCAACGCTTTGTGTCACTGAGGATGTATGTATGCAGTGAGACTTCGTAGCACTATGCCACCAAATATGAATTTTAATGTAATGAGTCAAATTTTCTCACTGCAATTATATAAAAACTTGAACCAAGTCTATAAAAGAAAAAAACCACAAACATACATACATCTGTGCTAGGAGCATGAGTTTTCATAAAATAGACACACTCCGCTTGTACGCATCGCTCTTGACTCTCCACGAAGATCTAGGCTATAGGAACACTGTACATGCTGGCAGAGCCCTCCAGCATCCTTGGGTTTCAACTCCATTCCAGCTGCACATTGTGCTTGACTCAGTGAAATTTAGCTAAGTCACCAAGGCAGACTTTTCAGCGGAGACTTATTAATTAAAAGCCAAAGTCGGTGCTTAACAACTCAGAGTAGGTCATAAAAAAATCCCTTGGGGGGGGGGATAAAAATGTGATCTGCAGAACCAAAAAGCACAACCAATCCGTGTGACATAGTGGCTACAGCTGGGAACTCTGCTAAGTGGATAAGTCACTTAAGAAGGGACAAATACTTCAGGGTTCCACATGCATGAGCATATATAGACCGTGAGTTCAGAGGGAAAAGGCAGAACTGTGGGCTGCAGGGGCTGTTCTGGGCCAGTGTGGCCTTCGTGTGAGCAAGTGCGGTATGAGAGGAAAGCATCCTAGTGATTGCTGAATGGACCCAACACTACTGAAGTGGATACTAGACCCAGTTAAGGTGACGAGAGTTATGTTTAGTGTATTTTGCTATCATGAAGAAGGAAAACAGTTCCTTCCTATGTCTTTACACCATTTATAACTACCTGATGTTGTAGTTTGCTCAGATGAATTTTAATGTGCATATGTTCCTCCAGTATCCCAAATATATAAACATAAAATCAGAAATCTCCACCCTTGGCAAAATGCCTGACACTTGAATGATTGAGAGTACTTTTTAAAGTTATAATTATTCATTTTTCAAACATGTTTGGTTATATTGATCCTGAGGACCTGGGTTCAGCTTTCTCCCAGCTCGCCAACTATAAGTGTCCCTTTGTTAAAGACCAGCAGTCCTTAACTTCTGGGGACACTTAGCCACAGCTGGCCAATAACCAGGATACTTGGAAAGTGATGTCCCCAAATAAAACACCCACAAAGTCAACTGTGAAAATAAGTCTAACAATATTATCCATTTCACTATTTCAATTACATATTACTAAATGGCCCGGGGTAAAAAGGATGCCCCAAATTCTATGAATATAATATGCTCTAACAGAAATCACACACTAAGCTTCATTTTGCTTAACTGGATGCTAAAGTAATTTTAATTCTCTGAAGTTATCCAACTATGGCTCAACTGTAGAGCTGGGAAATCTTTGGGTGTGTACAATTATCATGAAGCCAGCTTTTGACTATGCTTGTCTTTGAAAACATTAACTCATGCAGGTAGGACACTTAACTGTTCTCAAAGAACCTCATTGTTAAGGGTATAACCTAATCTTCATATACACTTCTGATGCTATGGGCAGGGACTGGCTGGTGTTCAGAGATGAAGAACAGGGCAAGAACAAAGGAACTGGGTGACTGGACATGCTCCCATGGAGAGCCTAGGCCTGCACTTGGAAGTAACCGCCAGAAATCCAAATGGCCAATGCTTTGGAGAGATGCTACACATGATCCCCATGGAAATCTGACCCAGTGATGACCATGTATCCATGAGCGTTGGGGGAAAGGATGGGAAGAAAGCAGGGCTCAAGCTAGATACAGTTTCATGGGTGTCAACATGACAGGACAGAGCTCAGTGCATTACAGACACCGAAACAAAGACTGGCTAAAATAAACGGTTTGCTGTGAGTCCGTCAAAAATGAACTCTCAACGCTAGGCAACTCTGTGAGCCCTGACATCAAACACCAGTTCTCAGGTTTTAGATTCAAGTACTCAAGTATTTCAAGCATGTAAAACGTTTCTAGAAGATCTTGGGTGAAAAAAAAATCAGGTCCTCAACATTAAACTCTTTTGAGTGAAAAAGTTAAGGCCTGGCTTGGTGGTGTAGGACTGTAATCCCAGCTTCTGAGGAAGTGGGAGCAGGAAGATGGCAAGTTCAAAGCCAGCCTGCACAACTCAATAAAACCATGCATCAAGGTAGGAAGTAAAAACAGCAGGATGTAAAACACAGTGGTGAACACACAAAGTGTATATGAGACCCTGGGCTCAGTATCCAGTGGCACACACAGGAAAGTTAGATGGCTAAAACAAATGACAGTGCACTTTGACTGACTGGTTGCTATAGTTACAGCTCCGTCTATGCAGCTTCTCTGCGTCGGAAAGCAGCAGCGGGTGCGGCAGCGGCTTTGCAATAACACCATAGGAGCTGTATCGTGGTAGCTGCATAGAGGACAGTGGCCTTCCATGACCACAGAGCCAGCTGCAGCACAGTCAGCTCAGACACAGGACGATGACAACTAAGAAGTTGGCTATAGCATCCACTCACGTTGTGGGTTCACCCACGGAGTGGTTTGCTAACACAAAATTAGGGTCCAGAGGAAGAGACAGGCATCAAATGCTATCCCTGTGGTCATAATAAAATATAACCATGCCGCCCCCACCTCAGGCTTTTGAAAAGGTCGCTACAGAACTCTGCCAGTGTTCAGAGCTTGACAAGCATTGATTATGGGGCTCTTGAGCATGGATAAAGTCAGAATGAAATTGGAAGATCTGCAGGATGGAAACAGATGATGGATCACTTCCGGAGACAGAGAGTAAAGAACAGATGAATCACAGCATCTCCAGTTTGGTGAAATCTTCCAGGTCAGGCTCGCTCTGTCATTTTCAACACTGGAATCACATTCTATAATGTCAGGTTCTAGTTCAACAAATCAGTCCCAGGCCACTGTGTGTCTGATCATCCTTTCTCCACGATCAATGGTTCTGGGACCTACTAAATCCTGGCTGATCTCCCCTGGGTGTTAGTGTCTTTGGGTGGAGTTGTGGAAGATGCAGGGTTCAGAAATGAACACACTAATTACTGGGATCCCCCCCCACTGTAGAATGTTGTCACCTCCCACAATACTGGTGTTTTGTTTTCCTAGTACAACCTGAGATGATGGTAGTTATCTTTTTGAGAGAGGTCTAAGCTTTACAGCAGTGGTTCTCAACCTTGGATGACCCCTTTGGGGGTCAAACAACCCTTCCACAGGGGTCACCTAGGACCACTGAAAAACAAGGATAATTATGATCCATCACAGCAGCAAAATTAGTTACAAAGTAGCCTCGAAAATAATTTTAAAGTTGGGGTTCACCACAGCAGAGGAACTGTATTAAAGGGTCACAGCATTGGAAAGGTTGAGAACCCCTGCTTTACAAGGACGATTTACACAGACAGCATAGACTGTGATAAAGGTTCATGTGTGTCTCAGCCACAACCCCAGTGGCCTCTTCGTATAAGCTTCAACATTGCTCCAATTCTACATTAATATTCTTGCTGATTTCAACCATACAAGTAAACATCCTTCCGTTCCTTCTATTCCTCACTCGGTCAGTTTTATCCCCAAGCTGTCCCAAAGCATTTCCATACACTGATAGGGAAGGCTGAGAGGGGCTCATGGGTGTAGAAGGTCTGTGACTCTCTCTTCGTAAATGCTGTAAGGTGCTCACCAGCCATAGGCATGCTACCGTGGACAAAGAGCTAGCTCTCAGTCTGTAACTGCAGGACCTGTCTTTTCCCCATCTCTTTCTGCAATGCCACAAGGACCACCAACAGCCATCACCAGTCTAAACTGCACACTGGCTCAAAAGCCTCAGGTCAAGAAAGGATGAGTTGTCCTGCGTCGTACAGCAAGGAGTCTCATGACTTCAATTTCTTCACCCACCTAACATGCCTCCTCTCTCATTTCTAACTCCAACTCTCTCACCTAACATACTTCCTTCTATTTTCTAAGGTCGACTCAGCTCAATTGCAGCCTTTTCAAAACATTCTCTGTCAGTGTTTGACACACTAGGAACACACTGGGCAGAGCTTCACAAGCAGGCAACAAGCAGAGCAGATATGAGGTTGCTTGTTATTGGAATCCCTTGATCAACTGAAGATTAATTCTTTTAGGGACCTGGGTCAGTGTGCAAATACCAGTTGAAAATGGGTTTTCATTTATTCAAAGGGACTGCCAATCTATTGTAAAAGATGCCCTATCTCTTTGAACGCTATACATTTACACACCCCGCAGAGCTACCAAAAGGCTTCCTAAAAATATATGCATGCATTATAATCGGGGGAAACACAGGCTTGTGTCAATAGCTGAAATGCTCAGGCACAACACCAAGATGAAAAAAATCAAAACAAAATCAGGACCTGGAATGCTATGTGGATGGGGCTGTGATGGGGATGAGGCAGATCAGGCGCCCTCTCCCAGCATAAGCAGGAGGAAGTAATATATTGTGTGCCCCAAACAGAGCTGATTAGAATAGTACTGAAGTTATTTCTTACGGAGCACACTTGGAGGTGGAAAGCGTCTTATGAGGGTTCTACAATCTCACATGAGGAAGAGAGGTTCTGCTCTGGATACTTGAGAAGACGCGTGTAAAACCAACAACAGCCCCGAAAACAAGCCTGATTTTGAAAAATGCTATCAGCAAATATAAAATCATATGATCCCTTGAGGTTTAAAAGCACCTTGCTTTCCTGTCCTTCCTTCTCCTACTATACCTTCTGTCTGCCTGTCCCCAGTCAGACACCCTGTAAGTCTAGTTCCACTCCATAGCACCTGTGTCCTGCTAATCCCTTCTAAGATCCCCCTCCCCCATGGCTCCTTTACTCTCTCCTGGTTTCTGGGGTTCCATGGTATTTACTCGGAGTTGAGGACTTGGAGCTTGGTACTGCAGATGAGAGAATACGTGGTGTTCATCTTTCATGGTCTGGGTAATGTCACTCAATATGATCATTTCTAGTTTCACCCATTTACATGATTCTTCCTTACAGTTGAATAATATTCCATTATGTACACGTACCACATGTTCGTGGTCTGTTCATCTGTTGGTGGACAATTCCTAGCTACTGTGCAGAGAGCAGCAATGGGCATGACTAGGCATGCATCTGTGAGGTATGAGGTGGAGTCCTTTGGGCACATGCCAAGAAGCGGTACACCTGGGGCAGTGGTAATTTTACTTTAGGCATTTAGAGGATGCTCTATACTGATTTTTATAGTGGCCGTACCAGTTATCCTTCCCGTGAGGAAGTGAACGGTGGATAGGGCTCCCCTTTCCCCACATCCACTTGTCAGCTGTTTTGTGACTTAGTCTTTCTGGTTTGGGTGCAATTTGCTCTTCTCCGATGGCTAAGGATGATGACTACTTCTTGATGTAGTTCTCAGCCATTTTTCTTTCTTCTCTGTTTGGATCCCCAGTCCATTTTTTGTTAATTTTGGGTCCTTTGTTTCCTTTACTCTTTGTTTTTTTGTGGGTTTTTATTATATATATATATGCAGGATGTCAATCCTCTGTCAGATGTGTAGCTGGCAAGGATTCTCGCCCATTCTGTGGGATTCTCGTCACTCAACTGATTTCTTTCTTAGTGGTACAGAAGTTTTTTAGTTATATGAAATGCCAATTGTTAGTTGTTGGCCTTAATTTCTTAGTAAACAGCATCCTGTTCACAAAGCCTCTTTTACACCTGTATCTTGTAGGACTCCAGCTGGATCTGACCTCAAAGCCCCTTTCCTGTGGTCTACCCCTTATGGTTCCAGAAAATACTATGTAAGGTACAAAGAGAGGGAAACAAACAGTTCTACCAGGTGCAACACCTAGGAACCATAATGATCACCAGCATGGCTAGATATTTTTAGAGGCGTAAGACTTGGCACTTAAAAGTCGGCAGTAAGCAACAGCTGTAAGGCCCACTCAATAGGAGAGAAACCATGCCTGGTACTAGATACCTGCCAGTTTCTGGGTCTACTGAGGTCATAGACTTTAAAGAAGAATTCACTACCACTATTTTGTGAGACCAGTGCAATTCCTTACCACATTCTAAATCTTAACCTTATACCCACAGCGACCAGTAGCTGCCACCTCCCATCACAGAAGCCTTTCTTTACAGTAAATGGAGACCATCATAAAAAACCACAGCTCTGAATACAACGCAGAGATCAATGGATTGGTGGGGAACTCAGGCCCCCATGGATACACCTGTATTATAGATCCTGAATCTATACTGAGAGAACATTCTAGAAGAGAAGGTGGAACAATTCTAAGAGTCAAAATACCAGGTCATCTGATTTTAATTAGTGCTGTAGGAAATCATATAGCCAATAGCCTTTAAGTTAACTGTCCACTGGGGCGTGGCCTCATACTATTTATGTCGATGTAAAGCATGCATCTGGCCTCTTTTCCGGCTGTGTGATTCGGTTTCTGTTCTCTGTTCCACCAGAGGATTCTGATTTGTGAGTCTACCCCTAAATAAATAACTGTCTATTATTCTCAATTCTGAGCTAGTGTGGGATTTCTTTTAAGCGTCCTTCAAATTAGTTGCTTCTAGAAATATCTGCATGAACAAGACCAGAACAATGGCAATAACAATGGGCATGCTAAGGTGGGAGGGAACCACAAGAAACAAACGACTGTTGGGAAAAAGGAGAATTAGCTTTTCTCAGGAGTAAGACCAATGCAGACTGGTCAACCATGAAACCATATACACATATACAACAGAAATGGATCTAGCAGGTGATATATACATATATACATATATATAATACAAAATACACACATACATATGTATATATCATATATAATATACATATATATCAGTGCATACAAAAGAAAAGGAGAGCTTCAAATTAAGAATGGGGGCATGGGAGAAGTTTGAGGGAGGGGCTGGAGAAAGGAAAGGGAGGGGGCGTGATATAATTGAAATTAATTTTAAAAATTGTAGAAATGTGAAATCATGTCACCACTTCTATGATTTATTAAAATACTATAATTTGTTTTGCTACTGACGATGCTACCCAAAGCTGATGTTTCCACTGCAGTATGTGATATGATGAACAGCTCATAACAAATAAGACTGTTTGCTAGAGTAAGTGACGGAGATGGTAAGGTTTAGAAAAGAGGAGAGAAGTTGAGAAAGAATTAGGAAGCTTCTAGAGCCAATGAGCAAGCCTACAGCGGCCCTTGTCTGGACAGACAGTTCCTGTTTCATCACGGGTGCTGGAAGGGGTCAGGTGGGGCAGGAACCCTACAGATTACCAAGATGCAGATCCCGTTACAGTCAGCCCATGACTGAGCCCACAGATGAACTCTTGGGAAGAGAATTCACCTGTTCTCTTCCCTAATATAAATTGCTTTTCTTTTTTCTTTTGTGAGACAGTGTCTAACTCTGTAGCCCTGTCTGGGGGGCTCACTACATACAAGAGGCTGCTCTCAAGCTCACAGAGATCTGCTTACTAACTCTGCTTCACTCCCGAGTGCTGGAATTAAGAAGTGTACAGCACTATGAATTTTTAAAGGAAAGTTTTCTGTGAGTTCTGACATCATACAGTTAGCATTATCCACATCACACACAGAAATAAAAACAGGCGCAACTGTCAGAGGTCACTGACATCATGGGACTCAGGAGACAGCTCCCTTGCTGAAGTGTCTGGTGCACAAGCGCGAGGGCCCATGTTCAGTCCCCGCACCCACTTAAAAACCAGGAATGGGAAAGGGTTCTTGTAATCCCAGAGATAGGGAGGTGGAGACAGAGAATATCTGTGGCTCTCTGGTAAGCCAGCCTGGCCTAATGGGTGAGGCTCAGGTCCTGGGGAGAAGTATTGTCTCAAATTCAAGATGCAAGATTTCTGAGGAAGGATATCCTAGACTGATTCCACATGCACACATACATATATCTGTGTACAAAAATAAACTACACATACACAACTGTGAACACACAAACATACAGACAACTGTGTAAATACAAACACACACACACCACTGTACACAATACAACTACATACACACAACTATACACAAACAACTGTATGCATATACAACTGTATATATACAACTGTTCATAGCACTAGATGCAGATAATTGCATAAACGTAACTGTACACACCACTGTATACATACTCAACTGTACACATTGCTGTATATACACACAACTGTATAAATATATACAACTGAACACACATACAATTGCATACAACTATACACACACAGTGGTATACACACACAACTGTACATATACACAACTGCGTGACATATAACTATACATACAGTTGTACACAGGCACATTAACTCCTACTCTTAGCAAAGAGTCAGATGGTAGAGTCTTCACTGGGCTTTTCTGGGGCCACTGCCTCTATGGATAAGAAATCCTGAAATGATCCTCAGAACACGTGATAACCCTTTTCCATTACGTACAATATCTACTGGGATGTAAACACTATGGAAATAGCACTAGATACTATTGTTGCGGATGGATGAGCAGGAAAATGCTTGTAAACATTTGCCATAGATCAAATTTCTATCGGAATATTTGAGATACAAGGCTTACTATGACAGTGGAATCCCAGGACAGCACCCATCGGCCTTTGAAAACTTAGGAGAGAAACGAAGCGCCGATACTGTCTTCTTACCCGAAGCTATTACATGAATGTATCAAACTCCGTGGGCTCACCTCTCCGCACACAATTCAATACAAGGCTTCCTGCTCACTGTGGAAGAGCACTGTGAGCTCGCCATAAGGATTTCCTTCCTCCCAGACAGTCACCACCCAGAAACAACTCTGACTTGTAAGAGATTCTTCTTTCTAGCTTTCATAAAATGTTACATTTTGTCGTCCATCAACCTTAGTGTATGCAGCTTGCAGAATAGCTTTGGCACAATTAAGACTTTGCAATCTAAGAACCCAAAGACTACACACAGTCCACAAATAATTCTTTATGATGTCAACAGGCTCCTGGTCACTAGCCAACAGCCATGCCTCATATACCCATCAATAAAAACAGCTTTCAAGCTCTCTGGGAGAATCTGTCATTTCCCAGCACTGCCCTTAGGTGATAAGGACATTAGATACAAACATAAAGCAGAAGGGCTGGAAGAAGTGTCTGACCCATTAGCAGACATCATTAAAGTAGATAGCCTCCAGAAGCCTTGGGGACCATTCCAGTATCAATTGTGTGGTACCCAAAGCAAGATGTAAATTAAGAACAGAAAATAGAAGTAGAGACAGGTTGAAAGATAGAAGGTCTTGAGGTCATGGGCCCTAAATTTGAGTGCTAACTTGTGATTCATCTTAAGGAGTATTTTTATCCCCGCACGAGACGCAGGCAGACCTGTAGAAAGAGTGTCATCCAGCTGTGGGATCCAATACGGACACCAACACCAAGGGAGACCATGGCCATCAGTAAACTGACTCCTGGTACTCACCGGCACACTTGGTTCTTGTTCTCAGAGCTGGCCCAGGAGATCCAGTGCCACCCTCCCCTGGTCTGGTGAGAAGCACACTGATTTCATACTCCGTGTCTGGGTCAAGGTGGCCAATTTTGTAACTTGTGGAATCCACTGGCTGCCGATCATTCCAGCTCCCACTGGCTGTGCAGTACTCAACCTCACGAGCCACAATGGGTCCATCTCCATTGATGGAATTGGCATTGAGCTGTATCCACAGATAGGTTGCTCCGACAGAGGCAAGTTGTGGTGGAGCAATTGGAACAGGTGGTTCTGAAAATAAACCAGAGAGTTATCTTTTAGGTATTTCTGTATTCAGTTGACAAAGAACTAGACATGGATCCATAATGACAGAGTAGAAGATATTAAAAATTAAGCATTGAACTGATGTGAGGGACTTTGCTTTGTTTAATAAGTGTAAGTACAGTGGTAGGGATTTAAACAAGGTTCAAACCTTACCTTTCAAAAAGTAATGGAGAGATGGCTCAGTAGTTAAGATCACTTATTAATCTTACAGAGGACATGAATTTGGCTCCAAGGACCCACATGGTGGCTCACAACTATCTATAATACCAGATCCAGGAGATTTGGGGATCTAATGCCCTCTGATATTCTATGGTACTCTTATATACATGAAAAAACTCACTAACACATATATAATAAATAACTCTAAAAAAAGTAACAAAGCTAACTTGAAAGAGTTAGCTACTGAGGAAAGAGGCAGGAGGCTCACTTGAACTTGAAAGTTTAAAACCAATCAAGGTAAAACAAGATACTGTCTCAGGGGGGAAAAAAGCAAAACAAGGTACAGTCTTGGCTCAGTTGGGAGAGTGTCTGTCTAAGGCGCAAGAGGCTGTCAGCCTGCTCCCCAGCACCCAAAGTGGTTGTAGTGGTGCACACGTGAAACTTCAACACCCTGAAGCCAGAGGCAAGAGGGTCAGAAGCTGAAAGTAATCTTCAGAGACTGCACAGTGAATCTGAGGTTAGCCTGGACTACATGAGTTACTATCAAAAAGCAACAACAAAAGAACCTACCTAACTCATTCACGTGAGTGTGCCCATATTCGGTCTCAGGACAAAATACATAAACATATTTGACATCAAAGAAGTTGGGTTTTTTATTGTCACTAACGTTACTACTGAAGCACTCTTGATAAGCAGTATCTAACAGCAGGAAATATTTCATTGTCAGTCTTCCTGCTGATTAGGGTTTTCTACATCCTTAAATTGAGTTGGCACACTCCTGTTATACCAGCACGTGAGACTGGTGAAGGCAGGAGGAACAGGAGACCAAGGCTAGCCTTGGCTACTTGGGGCATTGAAGGCCACATTCCCTTATGTTTATATTCAGTATCATTTTAAAAGTGAGGAAGAAGTCATAGTTTATCTCTTCAAAAATCCATTTCCAAGGTGACTCATTTTCCCTAAAGAGGTCACAATGGGCTCATCTAACTGGGGGAGAACTGAGCATCCAGATTACAAAGTCTAGTCCTGCTGCCTGCAAGGTATGAGTTTTACTAAAGCCGGAGTAGCAAAGGATGCTCAGAATTAAAGAACGCATGACACCCAGCTTGATAAAAATCAAAGACATCAATAGCAAACACCCCCTCTAACTGGAGAGTCTCCTGGCCTCTGAAGCTGGCTGTTTTCCTCAGCATCATCTAAGAATGGGGCGGCTGGCCATCTTACCTGCAAATTACCTCCCACCTTATTAATTAGATGCCAGCTGACTGTCCCTCTGGGTACCAGATGACGGAATTCTGCATACCATTGACACTCCAAGTGGTCCCCCACATAATGGATGAGATCATGTAAGAACATTTCATATTTTGTACCGAAAAGAGCTGTCATCCAAGAAAAACCTACACTCGAGTGTTTTCTGCAGGGCAGGTTGGGCTTTTTCAGTGTTCTCCTTCTCAGTTCCTTGCCATGCTCACTATGCTGCTACTGAAATAGGGCAAGGCCGCACGTGCTCGCTGCAACTTCCCCTGACCTCTCAGAGGGCAGACAAGGCCAATCAATCGCAGCCTTGCTTCCTGCTGAACAAGACTGAAGGAAAGATAGTGTCACCCGGGGCGTGCTAAGTGAGATCACCGCAGGTCAGTCCTTAGACACCACTCCCTCCGCCCCCAAAGAAACCAACATCAGTTCTTTGCTTTCTGTGGAGAGGAGGTATCTTTGCTCTTTTCCATATTCAGATAAAGTGACATTGACTGGAAAATAGTTCATTAGGATAAGTCACACCAAGACCTCATATTTTGAGTGAATTTTAACTAAGAGATGTGATGTAAATGTACTAAAATATTTAATTTTTAATTTGAGACAGTGTCTTTTGCTAAGTTTCCATTCAGTCCTTGAACTTGTGACCTACCACCATTAGCCTCCAGAATAACTATAGGCCTTTGCCACTAGACCAGACTAAAATATTTCAAGATTCATGTAAAGAAACGCCACAAAATGAATTCTAAACCAGGAATGAGGACTTGTGGATATAAACACATTACATAGCTTTAACTGCTACCCCTGAGAATGATTGATGCATAAATGTCAGTATGATATTTAATTATATGGAAATTATACATGAAATATATATTTCAAATAAATCTAAGCTATTGTGTATCTCCCACAAAATGTTTTCTAATGCCATTATAGTGGTATATTATTTTTATTTTGATAAATAAATCTTGCCTGAAGACCAGAGGCAAAGCTAAAGCCACCAGAGGTCTGGCAATGGTGACACACACCTTTAATTCCAGGATTTGGGAGACAGAGACAGAAGGATCTCTGTGAGTTCAAGGCCACCCTGGGCTACACAAGGTCAATGGAGAAACAAATCCAGATGGTGGTGGCTCACACCTTTAATCCCAGTCCTGGGGAATCACATGCCTTTAATACCAGAACTAGAGGGAATATAAAATGGGAGGAGAGAGAGGTTTGGCTGCTTAGTTTGGAGTCACCCAGCCTTGGTAGAGGTAAGACTTCTCTAGTGGCTTGGCTGATTTGCTTTTCTGGTTTTCGGGTTGAACTCCAATTTCTGTCTCTGGGTTTTTATTATTGGTGCTACATGCCATGGTATACCACGTGCAGACAGCGATGGCGAAAGAACCTGGACTTTGCTTAAGGAGTTGATTTCCCACGCACGTCTTCTAAAGGGGATTTATAAAGCCTTTACACCTTGGTTTCCCCATCTGTAAAACACTAGCACCCCAAAGATTACAGGGTATACAGTTATACATGAGTTGTCTGAAATTATAATTGTGCATTTTCATTTAACTATTTTTCTGAAAAGGTAACATCATTAAAGTAGTAGACTCCCATATATTATCCCTGATATTTGTGCCTGACCCAGTGGCTAAGGCCTGCACTACAGTTACTAGTGAGGCAGAAACAGGTCAATTGCGGGTTTAAATCTAGCCTGAGCAACTGAAGTCTATGTGGAAATGTGATTATGGACATATAAACCGAGAAGGAGCCAAATCTTCTACCAGGGCCCCACACAACAGCTGTCGCCAGCACTGGCAGAGCACAGAGATGGAATACAGAGGCAGCACATCCTGTCAATCAGCCAGGAAACCCACGCTGTCCTCAGACAGGAAGAAGCGGTGCAAAAACAGAACAGAAACCCATTCATCCTCCTATCTATGCTTTCTCTGGCAGGCTAGAATATTCTATATTCCTTCTAACTCCCGACAAATTAACTTCCCCGAAGAGGCAAATTTTAAAGAAGGAGCCACACTTGCAATGGATGGGAATAACAAAACAGGTGTCTTTATCATTCCAGGGCAGCAACTGTAACTCAGACACAGGGAGATCATCTCAGAGAAGTGCACTGAGATAGGAGTCAAAGAATAATAGCAAAATGAAGAGGATAAGGAATAGAGAGAGGCAGGTAAGGAGGAGAAAGAGGGGTTCTTGGCTGGGAGCACCCAGGCCATTTCATCCACACTGAGAAGTCTAATTTCCCCACTACGATTCCTTGACTCTCTAGAAAACCTTCAACAGGGTAGGGTCTGTGGAATGCTGATGAATTTTAGATCTGTTATGAATCTTAAGTTTGAACTCAAAATTTCATCCAGGCAGTCTAATTCAAACCTTACTGCACATAAAAATGCAATGTGGCAAAATATATGATTCAAATAAATATTGAGTGTGTTCTCCCTTCTGCTACACCTCTATCAGTGCCATGGGGAGTGACTGTCAGGATAGAGTCCCTGTTAAGCCAGTACTGTGTCTCCTAAGCCAAGCAATGGGAGACAGGAACTCCACCAGACAGGAGTAGATATTATCTGTCTGCCCCAAGAAAAGCAGGAACGGCCTGTCACACTTGTCTAAAATGCCAGCATGGTGCACACGTAAGTTCAAATTATTCAATCAGGCACCAAAAATTGCATTAGCAGCTTGATGGGATAAACTCCTCTGCCCACAAAAAAATGCATTAAATGAAATAAAGGAAAATTATTTCCTTTCCATTTTTTGCCTCTCATCTCCCACCTTCTTGAATATAATGACTCAATTTTCCAGTCACACGGAGTGTAGGAATAGAGAGTAACTGGGACATTATGAAGGGTAAGACAGTGTTATCAACACGGCTTCCATGATGAAACAGGGCCTTTTTATATAGATATTGCTTCATTTTATTAACCATCTTGCTATCATAAACACCCTGCCTGGTGAATATTTGCATTTTAAGTGATTTTCTATCAGAAAAAAATTTTATTCCTTAAAATAAATTTATAGGTTGCAATCTGTATCCACAGAGCTGGCAGAAACCCTGGCTGAGCACACAGGCACGACTCTGCACACTACTAAACCAACATCAATCACAAACATTTTCCAAAAGCATTGCTCACATGCAAAATTTGTACTTAAAATGCAATCCATCAATACAGCCTATCAGCCAGCTACTATTCGGAACAGACAGGATAAGTCTGAGCACAAACAAATAATGAACAAACAACTATGTAAGCATGTCTATTTTAATAGGCTATTTGAGGGCATAAAATGCATTAAATACCTTTAACTACCAATTCTGCATAGTTTGATATCCCAACACCTCCTTCCGTACGAATCAAGCAGCGGTACTTCCCAGCATCTCTCTTGGTCGTGTTGACAACATTAAATGAGGCTATGAATCTTCTGGAACTAGTCACTTTTATTTCCTTCAGAGGAGCATCTCGGACATCAATGCCCTGTGTCATAGAGGGTGGAAAGGACAGACAGAAGCAATATCAGCGGTCATATCAAGACAGTAAGACACCTGATGGCAATTATCAATGTCACATTCAATGTTTATCCCCAGGGGCAGATGTCCCATTAAAAACAGCAATTTTTCCCCATCAACAAAACAAAAATTCAGGGCTCCAAAATTAAGTGTGTAAAAATGTGTTGCTCATACCTTTTAAATATATTAAATTAAATGAACTGAGCAGGGGAGAAAAATATACAAAAACCCCCTTTTTTCACTTTTTCTACAAATATTTGGTTCTTCATAACACCTTCTCCTATATTTTTATTCTTGGTTAGAAAACAAAATTAAGTCACCAACCACTCTATTAGTAACCCAGTCTTTCTATGAGCAAGCAATTACCAAGAATAACACTAAGCTGTATACCAGGTACCATCACCATGTCCTCAATGATGGACCCAGAGGACTGACCGAAGTTTTATCATGATTTTTCCTATGGACACAAAATCCATGGACGTGGACCTGATAAATACCTGATTCTGAAATACAGTGAGGGAGCTGTCTTTCTGTATGTTCTGTGCTTCCCAGTCCCCATGAGGCTGCTTCTACAGTGGGGAAGGTTTGTTTTTTATTATCCCTATACACTAAGACAACCTTTTATTTACAAACTCTTGGAAATCCAATCATTGCAAGAGATGAAAACAAAAATGGACATTGACAAATTCAGCTCTGTATTTTTAATAAGTCTTGGGAAATCTGCTATCTTCTTTAGACTCTTTACATTAGTAGAAAACAATAGACCAAGATCAAGGGTTATGTATGATGCCAAGCCCTATGTCCACTATTCATCCAGAAGCCATGCTTGGGGTACAAAGATGTGCTATTAGTAAATCAGACATCCAGGGTTGAACACTGACTGGTAGACATTCACCCAATGATGGTCTGAGAGGTGAAGGGAAGGACTAGTGGCTGGCAGAAGTCACAAAGGGGAGCGGCTGTAGATACTGAGGATTTGAGGAAGTCATGTGTGCCTTGAGGGTAAACGGGAAAGTAGCCAGACAAGGGGTAATTGAGGGAAGACCATTCTAGTTAGTCAAACAAACCAGAAAGGGAAGCCCAATATAATTAGAAAGACTGGCTGAAGTGATGGTAGCAAGAGGAACTTGGATTTGAAGGCTATACATTAAAATGTTTTCCTTTCCTGCTTTACAGACACAAGCCCACCTGCATGGTTCAGTGACTCACACCACACTAGCAAACAAACAAAACAGCATTTATCTATGATACTGTGGGACAGTCAGTCTCAAGCAATGTGAGTTTGGGGATTAGCCTAACTCAGGTGCTAAGCAAAATGTTATCCACTTTCCTTCCCTAAAAGAGGGATGATTCAATTCACTCTCAGGGTCACAGTCAGACATGCAAGATGTGTGCGAGGACACTGACGTAACCACTGTCATCACACATCCCCATCCGAGCTCTGGGCGGAACGAGCAGTGAATTCCAGGAGGAAAGTGGTCAGGATGTCAAACCCCACCTTTGTTTCTGATACGCTGGGGACTGCAGCCTCAGACCACAGTGTGCAGAAACCATGGGCTTGCTGATACTGAAGCCCGGCATGAAACAGACACTCACCCAGTCACTAGCAAACCACAAGGCCCCCACGTGTTTGGTGCTGCTGTAAAACACA